>JAHLJT010005437.1:84126443-84347359 GCA_031308135.1 Acheta domesticus | reverse complement strand
GGGGCTGGGAGAGGCGGAGATGGACGGGTTTGGGAGGGGAGGGGCGGGGTGAGGTGGAAGTGGGGGCGGGGCCGGCTCGTGCGGGGGAAGGGCGGGGGCGGGTGCGGAAGCGGCGGCGGGGCTTAACGGGCGATCCATTGATTTCCCTCGGAAGGGCTTCTCCGTGCCCGGCGAGAGCGGCGGAAGGGAGCCGAGACCCGCGCCCTTCATGCTTCAGGGAGCGATGGGGTTGGATGGCCCCGCCCTCCCCCCCTCTCTGTCTCTTTCTCTCCTGTCTCTCCCTATGTCTCTCTTTCCCTCTTTCTCTTTTTCTCTCTCGCTCCCTTTCTCTCTCTGTCTCTCTGGGAGTGTCTGGCGGGAGGGAAAGGGTTCGCCAGTGGACGTTTTCTGCGTTTCAATCTCTCCTCCTCCAAGAACTCCAAATCGACCGCCCGCCTGCTCTTTATGAATCGGATATTATTAATAACTTCCTTAGCCAGACGCCTCAGGCGAGTCCTTCCTCGTTGAAAATGGTGGTTTGTGCAGTTGGAAGCTCGTCATAAAGAAGCAATTTAAACACAGTATAGCTGCCTGGGTTGTCTTTCTTCGGGCACTGAGAATTATTCGATAAAGGGTTAGCTCTTATACCTGTTTATTACTACCTATTAGTAGGACAGAAGTCTTGAAGGATATTGAAATCTGAGCAAAGTTGTTTTACTTCCGCTACTAAAAACGGCCTCCTTCATCGTTTGTTTCTGTTCTCTTGGGAGTTGTTTCTGTTCTAACTCGAGATGTGCTTCTCTCATTGGAAACGTTCATGCATCCAACAAACGAGCAATTTTTCCGTGACCGAAAGTGTGTCTTAAACGCACATAAGAGATGGCGCAATCTTATTGCCCTAAACCCATCAATAATAATAATAATAATAATAATAATAATAATAATAATAATTATTATTATTATTATTATTAATGGCGAGGTCATGGTCTTAATGCCTATTCCCCTGCCTGAGCACACAAGAATATTCTTGACATTGATGACAAGACTTGACTTCATGACAAGAATATTCTTGAATGTGCAACGAAACTGGGGGGACAAAATGTCCTCTGTGCCAGTGAGGTGGGTGCGGGGGCTGGCCCTCCCCACTACTCTACCCTCCCCACTCACCCCATCACCCCACTGCCCGGCATTTTGATCGGGAGGTCCTAGGTTCGAGTCCCGACGGCGGCAGGTTTTTCATCTCTAGCTTGTCGGCTAGGTCGAATTCACTCGCTCTCTGGAGGAGAATTCCAGCGGCCGGCTGTTCTGATCGGTAGTTTTCCTTGGTTTCTCAGATCAACACCAGGTGAATACCGGAGCAGTACCCTAACGAACGGGCCACGGACCGCGCGCGATCTTTCCTTCCTCTTCCTTGTCCTATCCTCATCCCTTACTTACACACAGACACATACAAACAGTACGCGTGCATGAACAAACGGGTCGACCCGATAGATGTTTCTCTGTTGTTCCTCTCGCGTGCGGGTCCTCGCCTTCGTCCTTGCGCCCGTCCGCCGGAAGCTGCTGCTCGCCCGTGCCGCCCGGCGCGCCTCCGCCTCAACGCGCGACATCTGCCATCACGAAGTCTACAACGAGGAGACTCAACTCCGGTGTTGGAGGCATGGTGGGGGTATGTACGAAAAACGTCGGCAGCTACTTGAAAAATAAGACAACAAAACTAGACCCCTTCGACTTCAGCGACATCACGCGGCGAAAGAAGGAACTTATCTCGGCTTTTCTCGGCCGCCAATCGTCAAAATTCGTTTGGTCCAAGTGGCGCCCACGAAGTCTACAACCAGGCGGTGTGCGGATTTGCTTAACAGGAGACAATAAGTTCGAAAGGAAGTAGTAAGTAGTAAATAATTTTGTAGAAAAAAATGTTTGAATTAAATTTTGTATACGATGCTTTGCTGCCATTGGCTGTTTTGAAAGCCTTCGTAGTTCTTTCAATTGCCACGTGAGGTCGCTGAAGGCGAAGGGACTCGGTTTTTTTTGGTATTATTTTTCAAGTAGCTGCCGACGTTTTTCGTACATACCCCCACCACCGGAGTTGAGTCTCCTCGTTGTAGACTTCGTGTCTGCCGTCCCTGGCGGCGGAAGTGCTTCACGGGCCCTCTCACACACTTCCTTTTTAATTCTTTGGGGTCACTGTCACACCTCCTGCCTCAGAAAATGAATCTCTTTGATGAATTCGCGAACGTCCTTCGCAGCGGGGCTCGTCGCCTCAGCAATGTGACCGTCAAAAAGAAAAGATCTGTGGTCATGGGGTGAAGTTTCTTAAGTCAGAAATCTTAGTTTGGAGAAAACAAGGGTTAGATTATTGAGCCAACGCTTGTTCCTACGCTCAACGCTATTTCTCGACGCTTTTTTGTCGTTAAGGTGGCAACTTTTGAATTTGATCGTTTTACTAAAATAACATATAGATACTTACTCGTATCTTGTAGTTTGAGTACTAAATCCAATTTTGCCAAATGTTGACTTAGGAACCTTAATCCCGTGACCACAGAAATAATGTTTATTTTATAAAAACAATGATTATAATGTGTATAATGAATTAGGTTACATCTGTATTATATCATTTTTTAAAGAAACTTAATACACCTGTAATGAACTTCAGCTTCCGGGTCAATGACTCCCATCTCGATCAGATTTTTGTCCAGTTTCCCTGATCCATTGAGCAAATGCCGAGATGGCCCCTTGTTTTGCTTCTGGACGTAAATGTAGCTTTACTGTGCGCACGTTTTGTTGAGCACTCTTTTTGCTTATAGTGCTAGGAGTAGAGCTGAGGGTGAGTTACTATTTTGCTAGCAATGCAGAAAAATCAAATCAGCAGTTTGTTTACCGGTGCAATTATGTTTTCTATTACTCGGGAATAAAAATGTCTAGTTTTTCAAATGTTGCAAACCTCGCGCTTGTTTTTATTTATTTATTCCGGACCTCAAGAAAATATGCGCAGATAATCCTCTCCCCATACGTCACATTAGATTTTTTACTGTTTTTTGACCAAATAAATGTAATTAAATTAATCATCTGTGCTTACCACTGTTAAAAAGATTAATTTTATAAGGCAGGAGCTGTAACAATCACGTAATGCATTGGCCACTTTAGGGAAATGTAGGTCTAGGGGGCTCGGTACATCCAGGGATGTTCCTGATTGTCAATCCTGAGACCCTGGGAAGGTCCTTGGATTGGAGTCCCCACACTAGCATTGCCCGCGGCGTGGGTTTGTATTCTCTGAGCCAGGACCGGGAGAATTAAATTCAGAGACCGAGATAATTAAATTCCAGTTTAGGTACATTTTAGTACTGAGGGAGATGGCTGAGTGCATCAACCTGATGTCACTGCAGTCCTTCTGACCGGGAGGTTCTAGGTTCGAGTCCCGACGGCGGCAGGATTTTCCACACTAGCTTGTCAGCTAGGTCGAATTCAGTCGCTTTCTGGAGGAGAATTCAAGCAGCCGGCTGCTCTGATCGGTAGTTTTCAGTGTAATTTCTTCTAACAACACCATGTGAATGCCGGAGCAGTACCCTAACAAACGTGCCACGGATCTTTCCTGCCTCTTCCTTGTCCTATTATCTCCCCTTACACACTCACACACTTTCATTAACATGCACTACACTACCACACACGCCGGGAGATCAGTCGGGGGCTTACAGCTTGTCCCGGCTGGGGCGGTGCCCCGCTGGTGGGAGATACCTGGTTGAGGGGAACACCCCGCTAGTCGACGGTAGGTCGGCGCGGGATCTCGACATCCAGTGGGGGGAAAGATCACTGCTACCTCCCGACAAAAAAACACGCACTACACCTACGGGACTAATGACCTCAGCAGTTGACGCGTCCGTCATCACAAAGCCATTGAGGACAAAGTTCCCCCCGCTGGCAGCCCTGTCGGGACGTACTTGGGCTTGCGGCGTCGCGCCGCTAATTGGCAGGACGGGCACCGTTAGGCGTCGCGAGGCCTCGCCGCCCGAACGCCCCGCCGCGCCAGGCGTCGCGACGTGCGCCCGCTGGCGTCGTTTAAGGCGCCGCCAGCCCCGAGCAGCGTTTCCGGTAGCACGTCACCTTCCGACTAGGTCCACGACATCGACAAGAAACATCGAAGCCGATCCCCGGTGCTGAAATCGCTAAAGCAGTAGTGTCGTAGCGATCGCGGACCCAAGGATCACGGGTTCGAGTCCCGCCTCGTGCTGGATTGTATTTCTGTTCGTTCTTTCACCCCCTCCACATCACATCTTCACAGTTACCGTAACGTTAAACCCGATCGTGGTGCGATGTTACAAAACATCTATGTTCAAAATTAAAACATGGATGTGTAGCGTCATAGGCGGATTTTTTTGCGGATTCGATGGTGTGACGGTTAGCGTGCCGGACTGTCATACCCAAGTTCGCGGGTTCAATCCCGATCGAAGCCGTGGATTTTTACGGGCGAAAAAATCCTTCGTACGAAGTAAAGCCGGCTGGCCTATGTTAGTAGATTTACTTGCATGTAAAAGATCCTCAATGACGCCTCTGAGCTAAATTCAAATCGCCTGTTTCGTCGCCCGAGATAATACCTTCTTTCTCCGCTAGGTGAAAGGAGCATAGCGAAATTTGCGTGGTCAGACGGAAGAGCAGGCCTCATGGCCTGAGTCTCGCCACGTAAAATAAAATAAATAATTCAATTCAATTCAATTCAATTCAATTGGCTCCACTTGGCGTGAGGGACCTTAAAATAGCCTCCCCAAACAAAGGCCACCCTCCGGTGGTAAGAAAGAGGGGTGGTGGCGGAGGTGCGTGGTGTCGTGCGCAAGGCAGGTCCAGGCATGTCCAGGCAGGTCCAGGCGTGGGAGGGAGAAATGACGTAGGAGGTCATGTGACGCGGCACTATATAAAGCCGTGTCGCGAGGCCTCGGGAGGGAACACAGTGTAGGAGGCTCCCTCGCGGTTATCCGCAAAACTTCCGCCCAGGCTGTCGCGGAGTGCTCTATGCACGAGTGGGTGTTCGATGTGTTCGAACACGGTGGAGTGTTACACCGCTAGGCGCGTGTAGAGAGAGAGGGGGGCTGCAGTGAGTAGCTCTAACAAAACGCCTTAGAGTGATTATTACTCACTCGTGGTGGCGTAGATCCCTACCCACGACGTTACAGATGACAAGCGGGTCAGCGGTCAGATGACAGGCGGGTCACGGCCGGTGAACGGAACACAGTTTCCGGTAACGCATCTGCTTGCGGAATGTTGAGGTGCAGTTCGCTTGAGCCTGGATCCGCTAAGGGGCTCAGGGCATCAGCTGATGTCGCTGCAATGTCTCTGGACAGGAGGTTCTAGGGTTACACTCCCTTCTGTGGCAGAATTTTCTACTAGCTAGGTCTGGAGGAGAATTCTAGCGACCGGCTGCTGGATCGGTGGTTTCTCCGATCAACACCAGGCGAATGCCGGAGCAGTACCCTAACAATCGGGCCACGGACCGCGCGTGATCTTTCCTTCCTCTTCCTTGTCCTCTCCTCACCCCTTACTCACATACGTACACTTACATGCACTACACTATTACATGTGCCGGGAGAGCGGTCGGGAACTTGAGCTTGTTCAGACTGGGGAGGTACCCCGCTGGTGGGAGATACCTGAAAGCCCGCAAACCGACAATGTAGGTAGGCGCCTGATCTCACCTACAGCTAGGGAAGAACACCATCGCCTCCAGAAGAAAAACAGCCTCTACACTTACGGGAATAATGACTTTAGGAATTGATGCGCCCGGAAATAATCAATGATTTAAGCTTCGCTATAAGGAATTCAATGTAGATCCAATTCAAGAAGTTAGGTATAATCCTGCCTTATAGCTCGAAAATTGAAGCACTGTAATACTGTATCGAAAGACTCAGAGAAAATCGTGGTATAGAGTAATTAAATCACCCGAATTGTGGCTAATTACTCTTGCTCTCTTACTTTAAGGCTCGAACATATTACATAAGCCAACTTCACATACGTGAAGGTGAAGAAATCTGTCAAATATAGATACTAGCTTAATACGGGGAATAAAATAGAGAATATCCTAACACATTGTTGAGGATAATTTTCGTCGTTTTGGCTAGGACTGAATGCTACGTTATCAGAAACTTATATCTCTGGATTTCGTAACAAGCACAGCTTGTCACAAAACACTGCTTTCAATAAATAGGTAAATAAGTAGGGAATTTGTGACAATGAAAGCCAATGAATGAGTGACAATGAAACCCTGAGCGATGGACAATTCGGAGCATACTGGCTGGGCAGAGTTATTCGAAGCGACAACGCCCACTTGGGGCAATGCCCCCTGGCGATAAGGCAAAGAGGAAGTGCGGGGGCTTTGACAGGCACTGGCGACACGCTAGCAGGCGCCGTGGACGTCACCTCACACACACACACACACACACACACACATTGGTCAACCGGCACCTGCAAAGACTGCCGACTTCGCTTTGTTTCCAGGACAGAAACTTAGTGCAGTCAGAACGTCCACCTCCCACCTATGGCAGGGCTATCCAACTTAGAAGTGCTAATGGGCCACACTTCAAATTCTGTGTAAGCAGCGGGCCGCACTATAATTTAAGATGATTTTTACCCTAATTACTGAGATCATACTGAAACAAATATACATTAGATACAACCTTTATTCAACATAATGATTAATGAATATGTACGAGAAAATTAATATATCATTAAATAAAAAGTAGACGAATTGAGCAATTGTATTGCGGTATACGGTACACTTTACGGTGTATGGTAATATGGTATACGTTCGGTAATATGGTATACGTTCTGTATATTTACCCAGTTTGAGATTTCTGCTTTGGTTGATCAATTGCAGGTTCGAAGTAAAGTTATTGGCGAGATAGGCAATATGATGAGAGATAGGTTTGATGTCTAATTCGGTGTGTATACTGCGATTTCTCTAACTTTGCCCCTGAAGGCCACTCAAATCCCATCTTCGTGGTGGAATATGTCACGGCATTTCGCGTCTTTCTCAGTCGTTCCGCTAGATTTCGCATGATCGCGACCGTATGAGGCAGTGCTTGCGATCATGCGACTTCTACCGGCAAGACCGAGAAAGACGCGAAATGCCGTGACATATTCCATCGCGAAGATGGGATTTGAGTGGCCTTGTGGGACAAAGAGAAATCGCAGTATACACACCGAATTAGACATGAAACCTATCCCTCATCATTTTGCCTATCTCGCCAATAACTTTTCTTCGAACCTGCAGTTGATCAAGCAAAGCAGATAAGTCCAATAAGCAGATATAGTTGCTTGTTGGAGAGCGACAACATCGATGTCTGGCGATCGCAATTGCAAAGCGCGAAGCTGTCTTTGCGGTGCGTGGGTGGGAGGGGTGTCGTTCAAGGACAGGGACGCAACGCCGCGCGCATCGTTGGCTGAGTGAGCGCCCCTGGCGTCTGTATGCACGGCAGGATTCGCCCACGCCCACCGCATTAATTTCTGTCAGGCCTCGGGCCTCGCCGGAATGGCGGCGGCCGTGGCTGATGCGGAGTACAATCGGCGTGGCATTTCGTGGAAGATAAAGTAGGCATCTTTTCATCTTTACGTTTTCCGTTCCTCGTCTTATTCATTAGATCCGGCTTCGTCAGATTCCCGCCATCTTCACCTGGTTCTCCTGGTTTTCATCAATTTATCTTTCGTCTTCATCTTCTCCAACTTATTGTCTTCTCTATTATTTCCGTAGTATACCTTTCCTTTGCGGCTCTCACACGCAGCCAATCTTTAGAAATGGGGTCTCTAAAGAAATAGAATTTTACGGAGACGTGACGAATTGCATTTAAACGGTAGATATATGAAAGACTTGTTTAAAACACGCATCTAAGTTTCATGTAAAGTGCAACCCGCAACCACGTCAGGATTTTTTAATCTACGTCGTTAAATAATTACTAAACGAAGCGTTCTAGGGCCTTAAAAACGAAACTATTGAGGCCAATGGCCTCAAAGAAACGTTCCTCATACCATAATCTACAGGATGAGATCTTCCTGACCATTCTATTACGTTTTTGTTGGTTCGACACCATCCGTTCAGAACCGATCGATTCTACCCCATCCGTTCAGAACCTGTAGAATCTCCCACTGTATGTGAAAGTACTAATTACTTCATATTCTATGCGATTGAATTACACGGATGTACCTCATTGTTCTGTAATAAAATTAAATAAGAATAGTGTGTATCGATAAGGGCGTATTATATTGTTATAAATTACAAGGTGACATAGGACACGTGACGGAGGATAAGAGGGTCTTGGAGAAAAATATATATTACAGGCTTAATATGGAAGTGGAAAAATAAAGCAGAGAATGGGGTACAGCATGCGAGAGTTCTCGCACGGCTATGCTAGTCTTTCCTATTCATCTCCTTTTCGTTTTGTTGAGCTCTTGTTTTGAGAGTTGTTATAAAAGTAGGTGCGGGAGTGTGGGTTACTGTTTGTTTTAGCAACGAAATCAAATCCGTAGTTAGTTTACCAATGCCAACAATAATTGCTTTAATTTGCAGTTTTCTGTAGAACAATTTTGAATGTTGTATTTACCAGTAGGAATTTATTACAGAACATTTCAGCTACTTCTTAGGTGAATATTCTGGCTTGAATGTTTCGCCAACCCATTGCTTCACATGGAACTATTCCTCTTCTACATCCTTGTTTCACTTTTGGATACCTCATTATTTACTCTCATTTTCTCTGTGTTTAAACTTCTCTACTTCTTGACTTTATCGCGTTTGCTTTACAGAGGTTGTTACAATTTTTTAAAAGAAATTACTTGATAGTGAATTCTCAAGGTATTATTAATGAAATTGAATATGCGTTCTGGTTTCTCGATTTTTCGGGCCTTGACGGCCTAGATGGTTGTGAAATGTCATTTTAGATATCATAAAATGCTGATTTCGTTTGTAAAAATAATTAAGAATCAAATATATGTTATTATAATACCATGAAAAAGTAACGTGCATGTGCAATCCCTAATAGGGTAAAATTTAAAAAAATATGACATTCTGATATTTACATTGTTTCTTCTGTTGCAGGTGAGTAAAGAATTTCGAGTTGCATCACTCTGGGAAAATCGCCCAGCGCGCAGGTTAGCGCAGAAAACTATGGTAAACAGTGAGTAATTTTTCTGCATTCTGGATAGAAATTACATCACAAAATGTTCTCGTGTCATCAAGAACTTGTCCCAAGACGATTTTCACACTTCCTTCTAATGTCAGAGAAGGAAGACTCTCCTGACAAGTGTGATTGACGGTGCTGAGCTATTATTCTTTTCGTGATACTGTTGTATTATATCGACGCAACCAAACAAACAAAAACCCTTATGTTGGTTAGGGATTTTTCGTATTACTGCCCTGTAAATATATCTGCATAACGCAACCCAACAGAGGAATGAAAAGGTAAACTTAAAAGCCACCGGCCGTTAAGGAATTAACAGCCGCCGGCCATTGAGGAACCACGTGATCTTCAAACTATTTAACTTCGAAAACAAATGGCAAACAAAAAAAGGCGACGTGAACAAGTTAAATAAGACATACAAAATGTTCAACAGTTCAAATAAAGTATTCTATTTTTTACTTTTAATTTCTTATTTTGTAAACATGAATGGACAATTATTTCTGTCTCTTAATAAAGTTTCTTAACTGAAACCTAAAAATGAAAAATGTGGATTACTAACCTTGATGTGTCAACGTTTTCGTTAACGAGTAAATAGAGTTTGACTATTGAGAATTTTGTTCACAAGGAGTGGAAGAGTATGCCCCAGATATTTCTTTGGCAATCGGCAGATTAACTGTTTCATGTACTCTGTCAGTATTCTTACATTGAGGCCAATGTTGAAAATTTAGGTATTCTTTCTCATACCTTCATTTTCCTTATGTCATGACTTTCGTAGATAACAAATGGAAACATGCACCACTTGCGATTGCTAAAACATCGTCTCCTTATTAAATTGTGGAACATGTTTAAATGTGTGTAAACATAAATCTACTGCGTCTCAAGCGACAATCGAATCGACATGAAAAACTTTTGCATCTAAAGCAACAATCGAATCGAATTGAAATGGAAGATGGTTTTGCAGCCCTTCGTATTGAAAGCGAAGACATTTCTTATTTATTATTTTTCTAATGAGTATATGGTATTACGAAAATTATCGAACGACACACGACCGGATAACACAATTAACAGACTTGGTTGATTTCAACCGCATCTATGATTTTGTGTCTATCGACCTAATGACGTTAATAATACAGTCCGCCGGCCGTTGAGGACAATCAAAACAAATGAGTTGTAGCTAAAAATGGCGGATATGTAGTTCTACTCCAAGAAAATTTATTATTTATATTTTTTCTTAAGAGTGGTATCACGAAACATCGTTGAACGACACACGGCTGATATCACAAATCAAAGACTTTGTTATAACTAGAGACCGGATTTTTATGTAATTACATCTTTTTTGTCTTTCTACCTACCGTTCACAAAATTGTAATCTTGGCGAATCGTAGTCCTTCTAACACAATATCAAATCTTTTTCGTTGCATATTTCTGCATATTTAGTATTTTATCAATTTTCTTAAATTTAATTCCATGTTTTTTTATGAAAAGATGTTTTTAAATCACCATTTTCCCTACATTATTGGGGAAATATAGGTGTCCAAAATATCATTGACACCGCGTTTTGTGACCTGTAACCTCAATTTCCGAGAAAAATTTGCTATAGCCGACGTGTAACACTTGGATGAAGATGCTACAGTGTATGTTTGCTGGTCGTAGATCTCGCCAGTTTGTGCGATGGCTTCTATTGTGATTAGTCCGGCTGCTAATCTACGGTCCTGGATTATAATAGATGAAGCTTTTACTACTGACGAGAAAGTTGTATGAAGTAAAGTGAGTAGTTTTTCTAAATATAATTTGGTGTTATGTAAATGGTTTTTTTAATTAGAGAATTTTAATATTACATATTATGTCCAATTTTACATAATTTTTACATATTCTTACTGTTTTTATTATATATTTATGTACGTATATTGACGTTTAAATACTACATATTTTTCCGGTCTCTAGTTATAACCCTGGGATGTATTCTCAGTTTGCAACCGTCAACGGCGCCTGTTGTTCGGTGTTTATGGAGCTCATGGCGTTATAGAGAGCGAGCGCCGGGCAGCGGCCGGTGCGATGACGCCTTTGCAACTGCCTCGTGGCCAGTGGCGCCTGTGACGTCACCGCCGCGGGGGCTGGGGTGGGGGAGGTGATTTTACGAGCGGCAGCCGCCGCGTTTACTGCCGGGAGCCAGCCGGCGTTTATCAGCGGCCGTTGGACGGCGACACAAGCGGCACGCGGCTACTCTGCCCATCCTGCCCCCCCCGCCCGCCCGCCCGCCAAGTCCCACCGCCCCGCCCCGCCCCGTCCCGTTCCACCCCGCCACGTCCCTCTCCGGCGCGCCCCTCCCCGCCACGCCGCTCCCCGCCACGCCACGCCCCGTCCCACCACGCCATGCCCCTCCTCGCCACGTCACGCCACGCCTCTCCCCGGCCCGCCCCACCCCGCCACGCCCCTCCCCGCCCCCCCCCCTCCCCCCACCCCGCCACGCCCCTCCCCGCCACGCCCCGGCACGCCCCTCCCCGGCCTTCGTTTTTTCGTCAAAATTGATTTAAATATTTATGGTAGAATTATATAATTACTACAAAAATAATATTGTATAGTATCATTTATACACTACAAAAATAGCATAAAATTTAATAACATGCGGATTCCCGGTGACTGAGATCACTAAGGCAGTAATGTAGGGATCTCGAATCGAGGGGTCGCGGGTTCGAGTCCCGCCTTGGGCATGGTTGTATGTGTTCGTCCTTTCGCCTAGTGGTTCCTAAGGACCTAGTAGTTGATGCGACCTGAATTAACAAGAGAAGATTTATTTTATACGGCGGGAGGTGTAACTGTGACTTAATGTCATCGGCCACGATAGAAAATCAAAGTATATACTTGGGTTTTTATTTCTTGGCGCAGGGGGTCTTATCTGCACGATGGAGTATCTCACGTTATTTCCGTCGTTCTCGGTCTTGCCGGCAGGAGTCGCATGATCGCCAGCACTGCTCAATACAGTCGCGATCATGCCACTCCTAGCTGCACAACCGAGAATGACGTGAAATACCGTGAGAGATTCCAGTTTGAAGACTATAGTGCGATTTTTCTAGCTTTGCCTCTCAAGCCCATACGGCCGCGATGGAAAATGTCACGGCATTTCGCGTCTTTCTCGGTCTTGTCGGTAGAAATCGCATGATCGCAAGCACTGGTTGACGCGGTCGCTATCATGCGAAATCTAGCGGCACAACTGAGAACATCGCGAAATACCTTGACATATTCCATCGCGAAGATGGGGGGCAAAGCTAGAAAAATCGCAGTATAGACCCCGCACGCCAAGAAATAAAAACCGAAGTGAATACTGCGATTTTTGTAAGTTTGCCCCTGACAGGAATCAGTTGTTTCGCTGCTATCCAATCGACAGCTTCTAATTGGCGTCAGTGACGTCACTATGGTGACATTCAAGCTCCCAATTGGATGGAACCGTCAACAGCTGACTCCTGTCAGGGTCAAAGTTAAGAATCTCAGTATAGTAGAAGAGCCGGTTGCATTGGTGAAGTGGTGATTGTTGCTAGTTGCGGGGCTGTGGCTTCGGAGCGCGCTCGTGTGGAAGGCAGTGGGGGGGGGGAGGGTGGCGCCGCATATGGGCAAGGCATCCCGCCGCGCGGGCGCAGGCGGCACAAGGGGGCCTTGTGCCCGCAACAAGCGCCGCCTGTGCTGCGCCGGCCCACGCGCCGCCCGCCCGCCACGCGCCCACGCGGCAGGCGCAGGAACGCGCGCCGCCACGCCCCACCCCTCGCTCCGGGCGCTTCGCTCGCCTCGCCTCGCCTCGCTCCGCTCCGCCTCTCCCCGCCCCGCCTCGCTCCGCACCGCCCCTCTCCGTCCCGACCCGGCCCGGCCAACACCGCCCCTCCCGCTCACCCCCCGCCTCGTCGCGCCTCGCCTTGCCCCGTCTCTCCCCGCCTCGCCCCGCACTGCCCCGCATCGTCCCCTCCCGCCACGCCCCGCATTGCTCCGCCTCTCCCCGCCCTGCGTCGCCCAGCCTCGCCTCGCCTCGCCACGCATCGCCCCGCCTCGACCCGCGCCTCCCCGCCCCGCCGCTCCCGCTCCCCGCCTCGGTAGGCCTCGCCCCTCCCGGCCTCCTACCGCATCGCCGCGTCTCGTTCCGCCACGCGTCACCCCGCCTTTCCCCGCGTCGCCTCGCCACACCACTCCCTGCCTCTTCCAGCCACTCCCCGCCTCGCCCCGCCCTCCCGCCTCGCCTCGCTCCGCCTCGTCAGGCCCCGCCTCGCCCCATCTCGTCCCGCCTCGCCCTGCCTAC
The DNA here is from genome assembly GCA_031308135.1 of Acheta domesticus. NCBI lineage: Eukaryota > Metazoa > Arthropoda > Insecta > Orthoptera > Gryllidae > Acheta > Acheta domesticus. The sequence goes on along the minus strand of JAHLJT010005437.1, from coordinate 84,333,949 downwards.
CCCGCCCACCCCGCCTCGCCCCTCCTCGCCCCGCCTCGCTCCTCTCCGTCCCGACCCGGCTCGGTCAACCCCGCTCCTCCCCTCCCCGCTCCTCCCCGTCCAGCCCCGCTTCCCCTGCCTCGTTCCTCTTCTTCCGAATTCTTCCCGCCTCGCCCCATCTGGCCCCGTCTCGCTGTTCCTCGCCCCGCCCGCCTCTCCCCGCCACCGCTGCCACTCTCCACACCCTCCGCTCGCCGTGTGCCTCCAGCCGCATCTCCGCCTCCCTTCCTCCTTCTATATAACTATACAAATGTACTTCGAAAATGAAGTGTCACCTTCCAATTTGACCTGGAAGGATAGGTAGTCCGGTCCGCAGTTTACGTATGTCCTTCTGTGGGCCGGTCCACAATTTACATATGGGCTTAACTCTTGTTTTCATCATGATCGGCAATTTATATATATGCGTAACTCTTATTTCCACCTGGTCCGCAATTCACATATGGGTGTAACGTATTTTCCTCCTGGTCCGCAATTTGCATATGGGTGCAATTTATTGTCATCCTGGTCCGCAATTTACATAAGGTCGTCGCACTAATTTTCCTCCTGGTCCGCAATTTACATATGGGCTTATCTTACTTTCCTCCTGGTCCGCAATTCACACGCCCCCGACTGTTTTCCTTTCCGTCCGCTCCCTGACCTGTCTCGCCGCCTCCGCCGCGTTAGTTCTCCCATGAGGCCGGCAGGTGGGCGCGGCGCGTCGGCGGCGGAGGGTATATTTAGAAAGCGCTTAAAGGGAAGGAAGCCTCGCGTCTGCCCTCCAGCCAGGGTTTCTGAACGCGCCCGCCGCAGCCCTCGCGCTCACGCACTGGAGATAGGAGACGGCCGTCTTTTCTAACACCCATTCTCTTTGCGGTGGCGGGATTTTCCACACTACCAGATCGAATTCAGTCGCTGTCTGGAGGAGAATTCCAGTGGCCGGCTGCTCTGATCGGGAGTTTTCCGTGCTTTCTTCGATCAACATAAGGCGAATGACGGAGCAGTACCCTAACAAACGGGCCACGGACCGCGCACACGATCTTTCTGTCCCCTTCCTTGTCCTATTCTCACTCCTTCTACACGCACACTTACACTAACATGCACCACACTACCAGTCATACCGGGAGACTGGTCGGGAGCTTACAGCTTGACCCGGCTGAGATGGTCTCCCGCTGATGGGAGATACCTGGTTGAGGGAAAACCCTGCTAGTCGACGGTAGGTCGGCGCTGGATCTTGCCATTCGGCGGGGAAAGATCACCGCCACCTTCCAATGAAAAAACACTCCCTACACTTACGAGACTAATGACCTAAGTAGTTGACGCGCCCGGAATCAGGAACAATCAATTATTCCCATCTATCCCACTCATCTCGTTCTTTCGCAGCTTGTTTCTCGTCTCCCGTCAACCCCTCCTGTACCACCTTCACCTAGACTTATTTCCTACTTCCTTACCTCCCAATCCCCAACCAATGCCTCTCTCTTCACTATCCAATTCCATTAGTGGTCTCCTTAAAACCCAGTACCACGGAGAAAGGAAGATAAAACTAGCGATGCTACAGAATGGCACAGACTTTCCTGTATTAGTTTTCTATTTCCTTTGGTCTCGGCTAGATATTCGGTCTTGCCTTATACTCTTACCAGGTGCCACCTATCGCCGCACAATGTATCGGTATCAAGGGACCCTAAAACGTGTATTTCGGTTGAAATCTCAAAATCGATTTTCCGCGGCATTACATATCTTTCACTATACTACGTTTATTACTCCGTATAAACGAACGTATACGGGAAAGTAAAAAGAAAGGTACCTCGTATATTTCAATACTTGTCTCGGCCAGGCTTGTGTCGCCAGGTCTTCCCTTTGAGAGGTTCAGTTTTCTAAGTAACTAACAGCAAACTCACATGTTCCCACGCGCCCACAATACTCGTAACCTGGGGCAGATCATTTAGGGGAGGATGGCATCGAATTTTTTTGTTAAAAAATAAACATTTGTTATTATATTGCATATTATTTATGTACTGTAGATACGCTATAAAATATTATTGTGTAAATAATTACATAATTCGAAAATAAATATTTAAATCAGTTTTGCCAAATAAAGGAAGATAAACGAAAACTCTAGGCCTTTTGGAGGGGACCATGGCCCCCCTACTTGATCCAGCACCTCACCAAACCACCTCAAAGTTCTCAATTCTTCTCCTTCTTCTGCCTTTTCCCGTTATAGGGGGATCGGCGCTAATGGGTGTGGGCTCATTTTTATTAATTTTCGCACACTCCATTTTTACACGGATTTGGTGAACGTTTTACGGCCTGCCTGACGCCAAACGGAAGGCACTCACAAGCACATTGCACATGGACAACACACATTCACACGAAACACGCACAACCATGCCCGAAGCAGGATTCGAACCCACGACCCTTCGGTCCAAGATCGCTGTAGCGACCCTTCTCGGGGACGAGTGTCAAGGCGTTCCCACGAGGGGGGCTGGCGCTCCGGACAGGGGCGCCCGCACGGGTAGACATTTGGCAGGCTGAGCGCATTCCTGGGTCGGCCGAGGGGTGGTTTCCTGGAATGTTGTTGTTGTTGTTTTTTGTTTTCTTTAGTGGGAGAGTAGGGAAGGTTGCGGATATTGGGCGCTTCCTATCCGGTTCAGGGTAATTTATGATTAATAAATTAATTAGTGAAGTACCAATCTGCGTTTGCTTCGTGGTGAGAAGGAGAAACCCTAGCAATCGCCGCGGCACCATTGGCTTAGCGATCTCGGCCACCGGATCGGCACATCAAAGTTCTCAATTATCCAACCGAATTTCTAGCGATCCAGCTTTCCGAGGCCTCACTGGGACTCTTGGGCTGTGGCCAATTCTTTTGGGAAATTTATGGACGAGCTAATTAGTCTCCTTTCACTTCTCGCATTTCCCGTGCCACTCTTTCCATCACACCTGCTTGGGTTCCTAAGGGCATCAATTGATATCACAGCTGAGCTTCTGTCTGGGAGATCCTAGGGTTTCTTTCGCGACAGTGACAGGATTTTCGGCACTAGCTACGTAGTTAGGTCGAAGTCACCCGCGTCTGGAGGAGAATTGTAGCGGCCGGCTGCTCTGATCGGTAGTTTTCCGTGGTATCTGCGATTAACACCAGGCAAATGCCGGAGCAGTACCCTAACAAACGGGCCATGGACCGCGCGCGATCTTCCCTTCCTCTTCCTTGTCCTCTCCTCTCTTACACACACACACACACACTAACATGCACTACACTACCACACACGAGGGGACACCGGTCGGGAGCTTACAACTTGTCCTGCCTGGGGCGGTGCCCCGCTGGTGGGAGATACCTGGTTTAGGAAAACCCTGCGTGTCGACGGTAGGTCGGCTTTTTCAATACTTTTTCGATATTATTGACATGCAAACAACTATTGTTTTGTGAATCCATATATTCTATTCTATGTTCTTGCAGAATTTGTAAAGATTTTTGTTGAAATATTGTTTCGTATCCCCACTTCAAAAAACGTGTTTGGCAGAGCATTGGTACGCCACAAAGGTGGCCTAGGCTAAGAATGAATTTTATAGGACGATTGCCATGGCAGCGTCAAGTAAATGAGTCAATTGAGAAATGACTGTTGACATATTGGCAAAGATATTTATTATTTTTCGAATACAGAATGTTTTTAATTGAATAATGCTCCATAATGTTGACGTTATCACTGCCTGAGACTATTATACAAATAAAGTTAATTATCTTACCAAATTAAATTAGCTTTACTTATGAAAGTGTAATACCTTTTCATATAGATATACCACCATAGTTGTTTCATTTACCACGGTTGCACGTTTTTTTTTCATTTGAATTTCATACTCTCTTTTGTAAGAATTCTTGGATTTTTGAGGAAGTAAATTCTCAGTAGCAACTTCAGCTTCCTCAATTATAATGTTTGGAATATCGCACTCCATACTTACAAAACAAATTTCCAAAACCATCCGCAAATTCTACACGCTTTAACAATTGTGACAGGACTGACGACTTCAGGGGCGATAATGTAGAAGATCTGCATCTTTACGACGAAACAGCACAGTATAAATGAGATCTCTCTGAAAATTCAAACCTAAAATTGGGAGGTGAGTTTACGGGAAAAAGTTGTATGCACGTCGGCCGAAATTGAATTATTTTGGGTGAGGTGTTTACCAACCTCAACTCCGCTCCACCTTGGTAAACGCCTCATCCAAAATAATTCATTTTTCAGCCTTGATACATAAATAACTATAATTTGTTATTGTTTGCCAGCAGGTGTTATTTGTTCTTGTGGAAAAGATAATTGAGACGACGACTTAAAGAGCGAGCTCTAGTTCTCTCAACTGAAACCATAGCACGGGGTGATGTACTGTTTAAGACTGTCATTTATAGGGCCCGGTTGTTTATGGCCTGGAAATGTAAGAAATATGCAAGCATTTATGACCTATTTATTTAATTATTTATTGACGTCAAAAACAGTTTAAAACTGCGTGTGACAAGCTGTGGGGAGAAGTGAAATTTGTGCAGGTTTTCATAATTCTGGGATTTGTATCCTAAGCCACATTCTAGTCGAATTTTCAATACAGAAAAAAGAGCGTCTTTTTTCCTTCAAGTTTTGTTGACAAAATATTCGCTCTTATATATAAAATATATTTTCGAAGGTAAATTAGATATAAATTTGTGCCCTTAACCCTCATCATGTTCTTCATGAAACAATAATACTTTTTGCCGTGACAATATGGAAAACGATACAATATGGAAAACGAATTTGAATAACTATATTTCCCACTGAAATTCAGAAGACATGCATAAATAATGAATAACCTAGAAGAATAATAAAATTAAAAATATGAATAAAAATAAAAAATAAAATAATGAATAACCTAGTGGATGACCTAAAAAATGTGGCCGTAAATATGACTTAACACTTTCTTGGTTGCATTTTAGAAACCTTCAAAATCTTTCCGCTGTTTAAATAACCATCATATTGGAAATATACTGGCCCATTCACATTCACATTCACTTCGTCTCCTTTGACGCCTCATGAAGACAATTCTTCCTGCTGAAGTTATTTTTAGAAGCGGTTGACCTTGGCACTAAACCTGAGAAACCCAAATCAGCTCTTCCGTCGCATCTGTGCTTCCTACGCTTTTCCTCTCCGTCTAGGAAGAAAGACAGACAATTCTGTGGTCACGGGCTAAAAGTTAAGTCAGTTTTTGGCAAAATTGGGTTAAGTACTGAAACTAAAAGTTAAGTATCTATATTTTATTTTAGTAAACGACCGAATTCAAATGTTGCCTCCGTAACGACAAAAAAGCGTTGGGAAATAGCGTTGAGCATAGGAAGAAGCATTTGGTTCAATAATATTTTACCCTTGTTTTCTCCAAATTAAGATTTTTGACTTAAGAACTTCTACGCCGTGACCACAGAATTATATACAATTTTTTTAAGAAATTGAAAACATTTAGAACATATGCAATATCTCTTTGAGACAACTGCTAGCAGGTATGCGAAAATGGAATCAAAAACATAATAAAATGACAAAAATACAAAAAATCATGAAAAAATATGACCATAATATGAAAAATGAACGGAAAATGAAAAATGAACGGTAAAAAAAGCCAAAATATGACTTGATATGACACGTCAAAATTGCATAATTTTAGACATTGCAGATAAAATCACGCTAATTTTACATTTTCCATGGAAATATTGTAAAGAAAAAATAAGACATTTGATAAACATCCGGGACCTAGAAATTTACATGACATACCCAATGCTGTACCATTCCGATTACATATTGTGCTGTATCGTCGATATGCATCACACATGCGGGTTCATCATATCTTTTCGATTACGCATTCTACCCAGATCCTCTCTCGATCACCCTCTTCTCCCGGGCTGTATTGACAGTATCGTCATTAGCTCGCGTTACACAAAAGGTAACCTCGTTCTTTCCCATTTGGTAGCGTTTTGTTTTTTGACAAGTGCCTGTCAGCGCCCGTTCTCTCGTGACGTGTGCGTTGAACAAAAAACACGTCCATCATCGGCAAGCGACGCACATTCCGACCGGATTCCCAATTTCCTTCTTGGAAATCGATTTTTGGCTGTTTTCTCTTCTCCATTTGACAGATATGGGACAAAAGTTCAAAAATACGGCTTTCGTTCAGGGGATAATAATTGATGCAATTTCCGTGTAGAGATAATAAATATGAAAGGCAATATCCTTGTCGTTCTTATGTTTTATCGTGAACTGTGAATGAGGTTATAAAAAAAGAATTCGTTGTGAAAAGAGAAAATAAGAGTAGCTGTTCGAGAGTTGCAGATATTTTTTGACACGAAAACGTGTTTAACCCGGGAGTGGTAACGCTGGGGTCTGTGTGACCCCCACGATCCGTTCTTCACGCTTCTTGTATTTCCAACGTTGGCTACCCTGACCATTGCTTGAATACCTTTCTGTTTTTGTATCATGATGTTTAGTGTGCTCTCAGTTCGCCAATTTCGTAAGTTTTATCCCAGTAACAAGCTCTTGTTTTGTTTGGGGTACCCAAGGACCCCCGCGTTACCTTTTACGTTAGCAAAGATGTCTTCAGTCTCGTACATTCTATTAGTTTGGCAAAGTATTGCATGCTGTATTTTTACGTTAGGATTCCCCTGCGAAGTTAATACTGACGTACTACGCACATTTTAGGTCACTTTATATGTTAAAAAAGGAGTTGAAGAATACGCCAAGTTTTGCTGAAAGCGGGAACAGAATATCGTTACTCACTGCCCTGGGAAATGCAGTCTGCACGCAATTCCAAAAGATCACGATAATGTTTTCTTTGTTTATTGATTTGTATATGATTGAGAGAATTACATAACCCATCAATATCAAAATTTAAATAGATTTATAGAGGAATAAAAATGATCGCAGCACCTTTAAGACTGACAAAGCGGAAATGAAGGCAGTAACTGGGCTACTTATTTTGGCTGGATCTGTAAAATCAGGGTATCAAAATCTTGCTGAGTTGTGGAATGTGGATAATATGGGTATTGAAATTTTCCATTGTACTTATAATTTGAAAAGATTTGATTAGTGCTACAAAACATGGGCTTGGATATGACAACACGCGCAGACCGGCAGAAAAGTTAACTCCAAATATTAAATGAGTTCCTGATGAATTATCAGATTTGTTTAGCAACTAAATTCTTAATAACTTGTTTAATTACATGCAAAAAAATTGTTAATAATAGAAGAAGAATATTATATTAATTTGTTCTTCAATAATTTAGCATATATTATGAAAAGAGTATGGGGGTCTAGAGACACCCCACGTTACAACTTTTGTTTCAAAAAGTTACGTTACCACTTCAGGGTTAAAAAGACTTTAATACGGGCTTCTGCCGGAGTTACTCTAAGAACACTTATCTGTATTTCGTTATTAGTGACCTACAGGAACAGAAATGCTACATAACAAATTCACAAAAATGGCTAACCCAAAATAGCGATGCCGAAGAACAGCAAAATAAAGTTAGGTGTAACACTGCAACAAATTAAATATTTTTATAAAAATTAGAGTTCAGGAATTCTGCAATAGCGTAGTAATACGTACAGTTAATCCCTCCTTTGCATACAAAGAATTACGCTTACAAGTGAATACGGTATATAATACTTCATTGACCTTTTCCTCGGAGCCTTACTGTCGCATGACGTCAGCTGTATCGAAAACCGAAACTCACTTAGTACGAGATTTCAGTCGTCATGAGCAGTATGGAAACGGTAGGAATAACACAATAAAACATTTTGCATTCAAAATCGAAACTGTTTCATTGTTTTCCGATATTCTCCGAGTTGTTGGGCAACTAACGAAAGCATTGGCACTTCTCAAAGGCTGCTTGTTTCCTGTCAATTCGTGCGAATTTTCGAAATTATTACTAAGCTTGATTTTACGTTTGAACGCCAGGAATTTTTCGGCCTAAGTTGTAAATGTGAAGCATTTTATAAAAGTTCAAAAAGATCCAAAAAGATTTCGAACAGTCATATTTATAACATTAAAAACTTTTGCTAGCGTCATTTATTTCTGACTTGTAATTGTTAAATTTTTTATTTATCAAGATTACACATGAATATGTAACAAAACTTATATATCAAGTTATTTAAGGTCTGAGATTCTGAGATAGTTCAAAACCAATGGTAAAATTCTTTTTAGTGTGAGTATAGTTCTTGTTTTATTAAATATTTTTCAATTATAATTTGTTATTTCTTAAAAAATATGTACAGGTATTTCCTTTTTGTTCTCTATTTGTTATGTGTACATTTTTATAATTTTAGTTATTCGTATATATCTGTATTGGCCTGAAGATGAATGTGCATCAACCATTCGAAATGTTGCCATACATAAAAGTTTTAATGTTATAAATATGACTGTCCGAAATCTTTTTGGATCTTTTTGAACTTTTATATCAATCTATGTGACAGCCTTGTAAAAGAATTTGAAGCATTTTATGTTTTACCAGGAAAACCGGGCCGTCGTTCTGCCCTTCATCTCCTTCTTTCCCCTCCCATCTCCCTTTCTCATTGTCTCTCCCTCCTTCCCTTACCCTGTCTCTGTCTGTCTCTGTGAGTCTCTGTCTCTGCCTCTCTCTGTCCCTCTCATTCACATTTAATTGCAGATTCTGCACGTCTCTGAACAGGTAAGGTTATATTGGGAAGCGCCGGACCAGCAAAAAGTAATAGAATGTTCGAGAAGACATTTCTCAAACATTTTATTACATCTATTATGTTCTATGGATTGCGGTGTGATAAATGTGGCCTCAATATTGTAGTTTTTAAGGCCCTAGAACGCTTCGTTTAGAACTTATTTAACGATATAGATTCAAAATGCTGCTCTGGATGTGTTGCAGGTTGCATTTGACGTGAATATGTAGTGGATATGTAGCGCCATGTAGTGGAGTTACAATTGAAATTAAACAGCACATGAGCCTTCTGGGTGAAAAAGCACGTAGAAGTCCAAAGTTTCATGGAGACAGGTCCAACGGTGTCCGAGTTTTGCTCTTATATGCATATTAACATCCAGTTTTATATACCAATGTATAGAAAAGGCCTGTGCAATCCAGCATCAAAGGCGAATGTGGAAAAACCTCTTTTGTTCGAGATCCTCCCCAATGCGATGGACCGGCTTAGGTGCTCAAGGTATCAGTTGATGCTTCTAGCCGGGAGGTCCTAGGTTCGAGTCCGGACGGTGGCAGTATCTTAGACTCTAGTTATGTACGTACTTGACACAATGTCCCGTGAACGGGATCAGGCCTACCAACGACGTCCCTGCCTCGCGGCCATGGGTTAAGAGGGTACGTATGGTTTGCACGTAGACACCCCGCGCCGTATTCCGGTCTTCTCAACCTGAGAAGTGAATTTTCTCATCGTCACACAGCAACATCTACTGGGACATTGCAAGGAAAACGCACACTATAGTCTTGCCTCGACCGGGAATCGAACCCGGGGCTGCGTATTGGAAAGCGAGCACGCTGACCAAGAATTAATAGCACGCCACGCAGCAAATAAGAGCTGCCACGAAGCATAGACACTAGAGTAGCGTCATAGCACTGGGCGCGGCCGAACGCACAAGTCGTGCAAGGGGGAGGGGCTGGTCCTTTCGTGCCGCGCCCGACCGGACGGACCCGCGGGGTCTCTCGAGGGTCTCTCCGGAAATGACGCTTTGGGCGTGGGAGGTCGGTCACGTGATGCCTCGCAAGGGAGGCGGGTGGGATAAGCTTCCTGGGCAGTCGAGTTTGACCGTAGCGATGTGCGGAGGTGATCGCGAGCAGCGTCTTGCGAGGCGTGGCTTTTCGCCACGGGACAAGAGACCAGGGGCGGCGCTAGTGTAGCGAGCTGGGGTTCTCTTGGCAAATACTGAGGCGGCTCGTCTCAGGAGTCGGAGTGCTGTGGAGAGCAGCGTTCCTAAGGAGTGTTCCTTAGGAGTGTACATAGTGTAATAAACTATTGTAAATAAATATGTACAGTAAACTCCGTGTCTGTGTTCTTCATCTCATGACGACGTCACACTAGTTATGCAAGGTCGAATTTAGCATCTGTTTGAAGGAGAATTCTAGCCGTCCGTCGGCTGCTCTGGTCGTTCGTTTTCCGTCGTTTCTCCGATCACCGATGGCCGCGCGCGGCGCGAGGGAGGCGCGATGGACAGCCCTGAGGCGCGCGCGCGGGGGGATTCCTGCTTGGCGGCAGCGCTGCTCTGTGGGAGGGGAAGGGGAGGGGGAGAGCGCGGCGCGCATACGAATGACGCCGCCCACCGCAGCCCCCCTCCCTCCCCCCTCCCTCCCCTTCCCGCGCGCGCCGGCACTCGACGCCCAGCGCACGCGGACGACGCCCCGGGACGCGCGCACGCCCGCGCGGCTGCTCGCAACGCGAAGACCCGCCGCTCCACGCCGCCTCTCGCCTCTTGCGGCGCTCGACTGTACTCGACTCGCCCCGCCCCGCTCCGGCCCGCTCCCCCCCCATGCCCCGCCCCGCCACGCCCAGCTTCGCCCTGCCTCGCCCTCTCCGCCCTGCTCTGTCCCGCCCCGCCTCGCCCCGCCCCGCCCCCTACCCCGCCCTGTCCCGCTCCGCCTCGCCCCGCCCCACCGCGCCCCACCCCGCCTCACCCTGACCCACCCCGCCCCGCCTCGCCCCGCCCCGCCCCGCTCCGCCCGCCCCGCTCCGCCCCGCCCCGCTCCGCCCCGCCCCGCTCCATCCCCGCTCAGTCACGCCCCGACCCGCTCCGCCCGGGCCTCCTCCCCGCCCCGCTCTGCTCCATCCCGTTCAGCCTCGCCACGCCACGTCCCGCTCCGGCCCCCCCCCGCTCCGCAACGCTCTGTCCTTCCCACCCGCCTCGCCGCGCCCTGCCTTCCGACCCGACCGTACTCGCCCCACCCTGCCCCGCTTCGCCCCGGCCCACCCCGCCTTGCTTCTCTCTGTCTGACAGAGAGACGTGGCCCAGTGCATTGACTGATGACACTGCAGTGCCTTTGACCGCGAGGTTCTAGGGTTCCTCTCCTGACGGTGATAGGATTTTGGATCATGTTCAAGGAGGAGAATTCTAACGACCGGCTGCTCTCATCGGTAGTTTTCCGTGGTTTCTCCGATCAACACCAGGCGAATGCCGGAGCAGTACCCTAACAAACGGACCACGGACAGCGAGCTTTCTTTCCTTCCTCTTGCGCTCCGCTGGTAGGAGATACCTGGCTGGGGTAAAAACCTCATCAGCTGACGTAGGTCTGCGCCGGAGTTGGTATCGAACGGGGAAAAATATCCGTCACCGGACGCGATGAAAACATGCATTACACTTACGGGACCAATGACTTTAGCAGTTGACTCTCCTGAAATCACTAATCAATCAGTCTATTGCTATTTCGTTAAGACACTTTCATTTCGTATCTTAAATTTGATTACGTATTTTGTTCTCAGTCGAGCCGCCGAAGATGGTATAACATTTTCGAAATATGTAAGTGGCTAATTTTAATATTAAATATATTTGTAAGTAGATTTTGTGGTTGATACCTCCTAGATCCTTAATCACCACCACGAAGACACGTGCATTTTTACCTGCTTCCCCCCTCCCGTGAGCAACACAATGTAAGGCTTAGGCAGTTTCCGGGCGACACAAAGGCTGTCGGGGCAGAGCGGCCCGCCCCTTACGCACACATGATGAACGTATTTCGGCTTCCAGCGGGGAAAAATCACCGCCACCTACAGCCATAAAAAGTATGCACTACACGTATGCGGTTAATAGCCCTAGTTGTTGACGCCTGGAATTACTAATCGATCAATCTATTGGTGTTCATTTAAGTTAGTTTCTTTTCGTATCTTATACCAATTTTGTTCTCTGTACAGCAAATCAAGATCGGCGCCCAAACGTGTGGCGGACTGATTTTAATATGACATATACAGTAAACCCTCGTTAGCACGAATTCGCTTAACACGAATTTCGCTGTAACACGAACAAAACTTCGGTCCCGGCAAGGGATTTCGGTAACACGGATATTTATAATAATCATAAATATGAATATTTATAACAAAAACGCCGATTACTTCGGTCCCTTGGAATTCGCCTTAATGAGGGATTACTATATTTCTAAGTGAATTTTCTGAACTAAAGTTGATCCTTAATCACCACCTCGAAGAAACTTGAATTTTTGCACCGTGCCCCTCAACCTCTCCCCCCCCCCGTGAGCAACACAATGTAAGGCTTAGGCAGATTCCGGGCGACACAAAGGCTGTCGCGGGGCAGAGAGCGGCCCGGCCCCCCACGCACGCATGATGAACGCCCGCGTATGGATTCCGGGCGCGGACAGGTATATTTGGGCGCGCGGCCGCTCGCCATAACTCACCGCGACGACAATCGAAGCGCTCAGCGCGAGTGGCCCTTGCGGGGATCGCGCGGCTCAGCGCGGGACAGGGCATTGTTGCCACGCCTCTCACCTGCGCACGTGGCGCGCCACGCCCGGGCGAGTGATAATGTACGTTCGGCGAAAATAAGCGTGTTCGATGGTAGGAAGCGTTGCCAGTGTACACGTCTTTAAAAAACATCAACTCATTACTTTCCCGTATACGTATACACCGAGTGATTATACGTAGTATAGGGAAAGTTATGTAATGCTGCGCGAAAAAATAGCCAATTTTCGGCGGGAAAAAATTAATTGCCGGGCCGTGAAAACGAATAAGTAGATAAAACCAGTTGCTAAATTAAGAAAAAAATCCCCTAACACGTGGTGTAGCCAGAAACCCTGTTTTCTAGGTCCTTGATACCGAAAACCCAATTGAAAGGAAAACGTCCGTCTGTCCGTCCGTCCGTCCGTCCGTCTATCTGCCCGTCTGTGAACACTGCTAGCGCCTAAACCATACGTACGATTTCTTCCAAAATGGATATTCCCGAGTCGATCTGGTTCTAGTCGAAGCTTTGAGATTTTGAAAAAGATTATTCAAAATTTGGGGGTACTTTATATGAAACCCCCCGTGGATATTCAAAATTTTCTCAAAAACGGCTCCAAATTTTTTCTTTAAATTTCTTGTATGAATAGAGTAAAATACACTTTTTAACACGGCATAGGTCCGATTTTCACGTACAGCTCTGAATTTTCGAAAATTGTGAAAGTTTAAATTTTTTTCGGCATCTTTCTCCAACTACAAAATTGAAGATAGAGATTTTTTCTTCAAATAAAATTTGTTCTGCACATTAAGTTCTTTAATAAAGGTCATGTGAATGTTTTTCAAAATTTTGGTAGTTTTCGTGCATAGTGCGTGCAATATGTGCAATTTTAAAAAATTACAAAAACAAGATTTTCGCAAAAACGGCTCCAAATTTTTTCTTTAAACTTTTGGTAGGGATAGTGGTAAATGTACTCTATCAATGACATAAAAGCCACTTTGATCTATCGGTTGTTTGTTTCAAAAATTACAAAAATGTAAATTTTTTTTACTTGTCTCTCACGTCGTTAATATTTACATTATCGGCGATTTTTTTCACATTATTATATTTACGAGTATATATATGCTTTAAATAATGTCAAGTAAAGTTTATGGAAAACACTACCGTTTTCTGTGAAAAGTAGCTCAAATTTCGGCATTTTCGGAAATGCTCAAACGCCATTTTCTCGTATATGGCTATAATTTTTTTCTTGAAACTTTTGTAACGGATAGTGCTAATTACACTCTTTAGTATAGCGTAAAGTTTATTTTGAGTTATTTTTTTGTTTTTTAAAAAATTATATACATGTAAATTTTTGAAAGATCTCTCACATCTTTAATATGCACATTATCCGCAATTTGTACACATTATTATATTTGTGAGTGTAAGTGCTTCAAATAACTTCAAATAAAGTATTTTGAAAACTCAAAACTTTTCTGTGAAAATGAGCTTCAAATTTCGCATTTTTAGTAGCGCTAAAACGCCATTTTCTCTTAAACTGCGCATAATTTTTAAAAGAAAATTGCCATTTACGGCTAGGTTTTTGTGTTCTTCAATATTCTAAAATTAATGTTTCTGTTCTACCAATAGGAAACCGAAAAATTAAGAAAATGACCAAAAAAATGTACTTTTGGCGATGATAGATGGTAGCTGGCAAGAAAGAGTATGTGGCAATTCCGAAAAGCTAGCGAAGACCCAAGAAAATAGAAAGCTAATACGGGAAAGTCAGTGCCATTCTGTAGCACCACTAGTTCTTATATTATATTATATATATATTATTATATTATATTATTATTTTATATATTATTATATTATATGTATTATTATATTATATATATTATATTATGTATATACTATTACATTATATATTACTTATATATTTATATACATGCTGTCCGGGGAGGAAACGTCGAAAATAAGCTTTTAAGACAATTCTAAGCAAATTTTGTCTAAAAAACAACCTGGATATTCCGAATGGTTGAGCCGCAATGAGCACTCAGTAGTTGATTTGAAAAAATGATTTCTAGGCAAAAATTTGCATTATCGAAGCATAATGTTTCTCTCACCGTAATCTACAGAATGAGGTCTTCTTGATCATTCTATCACATTTTTGCTGGTCCGGCGCTATCCGATATTCCATCATCTGCTCAGGGACATCCAGAATCTGCAAGCAAATGTGAGTGAAAGGGACAGAGAGCGGCAGAGAGAGATACACAAAGACAGGGTGAGGGAAGGAGGGAGAGACAGTGACAAAAGGAGATGGGAGGGCAAAGAGGGAGATGAAGGGCAGAACAACGTCTGCCGGGGTTTCTTAGTAGTTATTTACGAGAAGTTCAATTCAGTTCAATTTCATTCAATTCAGTGATGCGTTATTTTACGTGATGACACTGAGGCTAGGAGGCCTTCTGTTCCTCGTGACCAAGCAAATTTCGTTACGCAAATTTCTTTTCACCAACTACCAGAGAAAGGTGTTACTCTGCAAACGAAATAGGCGATTTCAATTCAGCTCAGAGGCTTCTTTCAGGTCTGAAGATCTTTTCAGGCAGTAAATCTACAACATGGGATAGCCGGCTTTACTTCTCCGAAGGAAGGCGTACAAAGGATTTTCAACACCTGTGTGATGCAAAGAAGCATTCTCGTTGCACAAGTTTTCGTATCATTTTTCAGTTGAGGTGAAATATGTTTAGAAATAGTTATTCCGGAAAGAAGTATCATAAATTATCTTGCAGTAAAATAGCTTAGGTGGCTCGGGACGTCAGTTGATGTGAAATCAGTGCCTCTGACCGGGAGGTGCTAGAGTTCGAGGCCCGAAGGAGGCAGAATTTTGCACACAAGCTACAGTACTACGTCGAATTCAGCCGCTATTTGGAGGAGAATTCTAGCGACCGGCTGCTCTGATCGGTAGTTTTCCGTGGTTTCTCACATCAACACCAGGCGAATGCCGGAGCAGTACCCTAACAAACGGGCCACGGACCGCGCGCGATCTTTCCTTCCTCTTCCTTGTCCTATCCTCACCCCTTACACACACACACACACACTTACACTAACATGCACTACACTACCACACATACCGGGAGATCGGTCGGGAGCTTACAGCTTGTCGCGGCTGGGGCGATGCCCCGCTGGTGGTAGATACCTGGTTGAGGGCAAAACCCGGCTAGTCGACGGTAGGTCGGCGCCAGATCTCGCCATCCAGCGGGAGAAGAGCAGCGCTTCCTCTCTTGATACAGTGCCTGCGCTGCACGTACGATGCTAATGATTTTAGCAGTGGTCGCGCCCGGAATCAGTTATCAATCAACAACAAGAGAACTAATCAAACTGTGACCAGCGAATAGACGATTATCAGACGACCGCGTTTGACCAAGTTTAGTTGGAAATCGAGAATTGTAATAAAATGCTTCTATTCGAATATCGTGCATTTTGGCAATTTTGTAAAAATCCCAATGATTTATAATTTTTGTTTACATTTAATTACACTTTTTGAAATGTGAGTGATGTTTATACAGAACTGGTGGAACCCGGCAGACGTTGTTCTACCCTTCATGTCCCTCTTCTTCATGTTCTACCCTTCATCTGTCTCCCCCCCTCTCTCTCAGTCTCTCTCTCTGCGTCTCTCTCTGTCCCTGTCTCAGACTGTCTCTGTGTGCCTCTGTCTCTGCCTCTCTCTGCACGTCTCTGAGCAGGTGAAGTAATATAAAATGTAATAGAATCTCATGTGTCATCCTGTAGATTACGATGTGAGAAACGTTGACTATATCAAGTAAAATGGTTTGTACCTGCTTAATAAGTGCACGAAGGCATTTGTAAGAGACTGAAATTATCCCGCAAATATTTCGGAAAATATTAACAAATGAATGATGATGGGGTGCAAAAAGACCCCAAATATGGTACGAGTGTTAATGATGGGGTAAGTTTCAATAGAAAAGTTAAAGTGGCAAGAAAGGCTACGTGGAGTGCGATGGGATTCAGATTAAGTTCGTGGTGCATTTGCTTATTGGAAATAAATCAGGGGGACAGAAGCTGGTCGTGTCATGTTGCCGTGTTAAAGATAAAGATCAATTTATTCAAACTGCAATTGGGTATAACCCGGTGGCAGCTAATTACAAAAACATAAAAAATACACAGCCTCTTAGTAACAGACTGCTATTACCAATAATAATAATAATAATAATAATAATAATAATAATCATAATAATAACATCAATAACAATAATAAGGTAATATAACTATGATAATTATAGTAATAATAATAGTGGTAAAATAATAAAAATATTGGTAAAACAATGAAACTATAATAATATAAAAACTCACTGATTCATTGAACTACATTGAATTACATTAAGAGAAAATTAAACTTCTATAATCTAACTCCGCACTGAATGTTCATACAATTAGGATCACACCGCACTTCACTGCACTGTTGTTGCTGTGCCGTTGCGTTGCCCAGCAGAGCTGTTGCTGCGGTCATGATGTGGCGGTGGTCACGTAGGCGAAGGCGGGGAGTTGGATGTGTGCGCGTGTGTGTGTGTGTGGGCGTGGTCGTATGCACGCGGCGTTGCACAGCGCGTAGTGTTTATTTGCGGACGAGGAGGCCTGTACACGCTACGCCACGGCGCCGCTAGGGGCGGTACCCTGTGTGGGCGGGGGGGGGGGAGCGGGCAGCGGTGGCCGGCGATTGGGTGATGACTAGAGACCGGAAATATATGTACATAAATATATACATTAAGAATATGTAATCTCTCCCTCTCTCTCCTCTCTCTCTCCCTCCCTCTCTCTCTCTATATATATATGTATATATGTATATATGTATATATATGTATATATATGTATATATGTATATATATGTATATATGTATATATATGTATATATGTATATATATGTATATATATGTATATATGTATATATATGTATATATGTATATATATGTATATATATGTATATATGTATATATATATGTGTATATATGTATATATATGTGTATATATATATATATATATATATATATATATATATATAAGCAAAACTCCGACCCGTTGTACCGATCTCCATGAAAGTTCGCATTTGTACGTATTTTTTCTCCCAGAAGGTTTATGTATTGTTAATTCTGTTGTAACTCCACTACCTGGCGCTTCATATTCACTACATATTCACGCCAAATGCAACCCGTAACACACTTGGCAGCATTTTGAATCTATATCGTTAAATAACTCCTGAACGAGGCTTTTTAGGTCCTTAGAAACTAAAATATTGAGGCCAAAGGCTTCAAAGAAACATTTCTCACACCGTAATCTACAGAATGAACTCTTCCTGAACATTCCATTACATTTTTGCTGGTCCGGTACTTCCTGTTATTACCTCACCTGCTCAGAGACGGGTTTTCTGGGACGGGTCTGCCGGGTTTTCCTAGTAGATGTGTAAAATCGGATATAATATGTACTATTACAATTCTGTAATTAAAAATATTATACAACACGAAATTTCATTTAGTGGGAGGAGGCGACGTGGGCGATGGGAGGCCCGCGGTGGGGAATGGTAGACCGGTGGGTGGCGAGTGGGAAAGCCGCCAAAGGTGGCCAACATCATTGATTGATTGTTTACTATACTGCGATTTTTGTAACTTTGCCCCTCCAGGCCCGTCTTCGCGATGGAATACGTCACGGTATGTCGCGTCTTTCTCAATCGTGCCGCTAGATATCGCATGATCGCGACCGTATCGAGCAGTGATTGCGATCCTGCGACATCTAGCGGCGCGAGCGTGAAAGACGCGAAATGCCGTGTGATATTCCATCGTGGCCATAGCGGCTTGAGAGGCAGACTTACAAAAATCGCCCTTCTATACTGCTATTTTTCTAACTTTTCCCCTCAAGACCAGTCTTCACGATGGAACATGTCAGGGTACTTCGCGTCTTTCTTAGTCGTGTCGTTAAATATCGCATGATGACCGTATCAAGCAGTGATTGCGATCGTGCGACATCTAGCGGCGCGAGCGAGAAAGACGCGAAATGCCGTGGGATATTCCATTGTGGGCATGGGGGCTTGAGGGGCACAGTTAAAAAAATCGCACTGTAGTTGTTCCGGCCGTGTCCACGCAGTTGATCATTAGTCCCGTAAGTGTAGTGCGTGTTTTGCTCGGTAGGTGGCGATGATCTTTCCCTCGCTGTATAGCGAGATCCGGCCCCGACTATCGAGTCGGTTTGAGTTTTCCTCAACCAGGTATCTCATCAGCGGGGCACTGCCCCGCCGGGACAAGCTCTGAGCTCCCGACCGGTCTCCCGGCATGTGTGGTAGTGTACTGCATGTTAGTGTAAGTGTGTGTGTAAGAGGAGAGGATAGGACAAGGAAGAGGAAGGAAAGATCGCGGGCGGTCCGTGACGTGTTTATTAGGCTACTGCTCCGGCATTCGCCTGGTGTTGATGGGAGAAATCGCGGATAACTACCGATCAGAGCAGCCCGCCTCGTTAATGATCCTCTAGACAGCGACAGAAGGCGACGTAGCCCATGTCCAAAATCTTACCGCAGTCAGGACTCGAACCCCAGCATCTTCCGGACAGAGGCACTGCAGTGGCATCAGTTGATGGGATTATATGCCAACAGTCGGTTCTCTGACTGAGATGGCTCAGGGGAATTTGAATGTGAACTACATTGGATGTCATCCTCATCAAAATCATCCGTTTTGGTTTCATCATGGTCCCTACTCCGTCCTCCGTATCCGCCCCGTTTGCCAGAGGCTCCAGTTAACTCACCCTCTCGCCACAGCGCGATATGCGTGCTGGTCCGGGCCTCAGGAAATTAAGAGAGACATCGAGGACACGGGTGGTTGTCCTATAGTTTGCGTCACATTTCTCTCTCTCCCTCATTCTCTGTCACTTTCTGTCTCTCTCCCGCGCGCAACTCGCGATCCACATGATGATTGACATATCGTGATTCTGTTCAGTTCAGCCTGTCCTCATCCGACCGTTTCCAATTGATATCACCATAAACTAAGTACGAATGTTCACATATTCTAATGGTTGATATTCTATTTTTTAAAACGTACTCTTTCACACTGTTTTAGTATATTTGAATGTCTGTTCTCTTCTCTATCCTTGCCATAATCATCGCTATTGCTTCCCTTTCTCGGTCTCCACATTCTCCGGAGCCATCCCGTGGTCTCTTGTTAACTCACCCTCTCGCCACAGCGGCGATATCAACTCTCCAGTGCGTGCAAGACCGGACTCCAGGAAATTAAGGGAGACATCAAGGGCTCGGGTGGTTGTGCTCTACTGTGCAGCTCTTTTCTCTTTCTTTCTCTCTCACACTCTCTGTCAGGCTATTACTTGTGTTGTACATGATCCTAAACAACGTTGACAATTTTCCGACACATGATACTCTTCATACATGGTCTTCAGCTCAGCCTGACCTGAAAATTCGTGATATCACCATAAACACGAGCGTTTCAAATTCGCGATATCGCCATAACTTCAGTACAAATGTTCAAATAACTTCAGTGATATATTCTGTTGATTCACAAATTATCTATATATAAAACAGGATGTTGGTATGTATATAAGAACAAAACTCCAACACCGTTGGACCGATCTCCATGAAAGTTGGCACTTCTACGTGTTTTTCACCGAGAAGGTTTATGTGTTGTTAATTCTGTTGTAACTCCACTACATGGCGCTACATATCAACTACATATTCACGTCGAATGCAACCTGCAACACACTCGGCAGCATTTTGAATCTACATCGTTAAATAACTCCTAAACGAGGTGTTCTAGGGCCTTAAAAACTAAAATTTTGAGGGCAAAATTCTGAAAGTAACGTTTGTCACACCGTAATCTACAGAATGAACTGGACATTCTATTACGTTTTGGCTGATACGGCGCTTCCCGATATTACCTCACCCGCTCAAAGGCGTGCAGAATCTGCAAGTAAATGCCAATGAGAGGGACAGAGAGCTGCAGAGACAGACAGGGACAGGGTGAGGGAGGGAGAGACAGTGAGAAACGGAGATGAGAGGGGAAAGAGGGAGATGAAGGGCAGAAAAATGTCTGCCGGGTTTTCCTGGTATTTTATAAACCTATTACCCCACACAGTAATATTTTGAATGTCGTTTCTACTCCATATCATTATCACCGCGTTTGGTTTCCTCACAGACTCCGCATCCCCATGTCACCCGTTAGATCACGCTGCCGCCGCGGCTGCATCGCCTCTATTCCCCGGGGATCTTCACGCAGAAGATTAACCCGGGAGCGCCCGCAATAGGTAGACTCACGCCAGTGCCCGCAATGTGTCTGAAATTTCTTATGAACTGGAATGATCTGAAGCGCTATTAACTGAAATACGTATTTTATTTGGTTTTATTATGGAATGATTCTTGAGTGTAGGTCATTAAACAAAACCATTTTTAACCTGCCAACGTTTCGGCTTTTATTCAGCCTTCATCAGGGCAATTTTCTCTGAATCATTCAATTCAGGTTCTTTGAGTTTCATACAGTTAGGTGGCGTTGGTAATATGGCGCGGCTGAAGGAATGTGTGTGGTGAAACCTATGAAGTGTAGAAGGAAAATGCGGGGAGGATCGTCCCTAGACCCTAAAGGTTCAGAGAAAATTGCCCTGATGAAGGCTGAATAAAAGCCGAATCGTTGGCAGGTTAAAAATGGTTTTGTTTAATGACCTACACTCAAGAATCATTCCATAATATTATTAATAGAGGTCAAGAAATCAAGCACGTGTTTATTTGGCTTGCACTTGTCCCCCAATACAATTGTTAATAAATCGTACACTTGTCTTAGACTCGTCTGAAAATAATATCATGATACGTACCGCTTACTCCGGGAGCTCACAATGCACTGGCGCTAGTGTACGCAACGTATCTGCCAGATGTCGCACAGCGCAGTGATCAAGTTTCAACATGTTTATTCACCGAAAGGATAAAAATAGGAGGCAAGGAGGTTTCAGAAAATTACAATGAAGGAATACATGAAATATCAGACGCCTAATGCATCTCAATAATTCAGGAACATAAAATTGTTGTGGCTTGGATCTTTCAGATCTATTGCGAGCACTCCCGAGTTATGTGAGAAATCGAGCACAGAGCAATATCTTACACGTCGCATTTCCCTGCATTTCTATGGTGTTCCACAAGATCCTAAACGCTGTCAGTTTTTCAGCACATCCTTATTCTGTTCATCGTCTTCTGCCACACCTGAGGGATTCAAAGTGACAGTAATTTTTTCCTGACTCATAGTAGTGATACAGTGTGAGTCTCACCTGCCGATCGTGAGTACTAAGACGACAAATCATATTTTTAAAATCTATTATCTCCAGCTGTGCAAGTATTAAATTGATGTCGATTCTCTTCCCTGTCATAATTATCGCATTTGGTTCCCTCACAGTCTCCATACCCTCGTGTCACCCGTTAGATTGCCGTCCGGACGCAGGAAATTAAGCGAGTAATGGAGAACGCAGACATCGCTTTTCCTCTACTTCTCATTTCTCTGCGTTGCTATTACTAGTGTTCCACAAGGTCGTTAACGATGTTAGTTTTTCAACACATTCTACCGCTTTTGACGGATTGAAAGTGACAGTCATCTTTTTCTGACGCTTTTTATAGGGTTTGTTTGATCTGTCGATTGCTCATGTATACTAGTCTTTTATGCACGTACTATATTTTTCAAACTGCAGGGCACAGGAAATTATGCGAGAAATCGAGGACCTAGGCGTTTCTTATACGTCGCTGCTCATGCCTCTGCATTGCTATTACAGGTGTTCCACAAGGTACTAAACGCTGGCAAATTTTCACACCTTTGTAATTCTGTTCCTTTATCGTCTTCTACCACTCCTCATGTTTTCAAAGTGACAGTCATTTTTTTCTGATGCCTTTTATAGAGTCAGTCCGACCTGTCGATTGTCACATATTACATTTTTAAAACGTATAATCCCATATTGTCTAAGTATTATTTTGAATGTGGATGCTCTCCTATGTCCTCGTCATAATCATCGCTCTTGGCCCCCTCGCGTCACCCGTTGGACCACCCTCCGGCCGCCGCGTCTGCGCCGCCCCCACCCCCAGAAGCCCTTGGGGCAGGAAATTAACCGAGAAATCGAGGACCCAGGCCTTTCTTGTATGTTGAAGCTTGTTTCTCTGCATTGCTATTACTGGTGTTCCACAAGGTCCTATACGCTGGCAATTTTTTAGTACTTTCTTCTTTTGTTCATTCATCGTCTTCTACATCTCGTGACTGATTCAAAATGGCAGTCATCTTTTCCTGCTGCCTGATTCAGTCCAGCTTGTAGATTTTTGATGGATACTGATTGTTCACATATTATATATTTAAAATGTATAATCCCCCACATATTATA
This sequence comes from Acheta domesticus, assembly GCA_031308135.1. NCBI lineage: Eukaryota > Metazoa > Arthropoda > Insecta > Orthoptera > Gryllidae > Acheta > Acheta domesticus. The sequence goes on along the minus strand of JAHLJT010005437.1, from coordinate 84,311,140 downwards.
ATTTTAAAAACTTGTAATTCCATATTGTCTCAGAATTATTTTGAATTCGGATGCTCTGCTGTGTCATCATAATCATCGCTTTTGGCCCTCTCATCCTTGCGTCACCCGTTGAACCACCCTCCGGGCCCCGCAGTTGCGTAGCTCCCACCCCCAGAACACCTGGGGGCAGGAAGTTAGACGAGAAATCGAGGACCCAGGCGTTTCTTAGATTCGCTGCTCATGTCTGTGCATTGCTATTACTTGTGTTTCTAAACGCTGTCAATTTTTCAACACATTCTAATTCTATTTCTTCATCCACATCTACCACTCGTGGTGTTTTCAAAGTGACACTTTTTCTCATGCCTTTTATAGAGTCAGCTCGACCTATCGATTGTTTGTGGATAGTGATTGGTCACGTATTATATTTTTAAAACCTACATTCTCAGACTATCTATTATACAATTTTGAATGCGGATTCTCTCCTATGTCCTCATCATAATCATCGCGTTTGGCCCCTTTCATCCTGGCGTCACCCGTTGGACCACCCTCCTGCCGCAGTAGCTGCCCCATCCCCACACCCAGAAGCCGTGGGGGAGGAAATCAAGACAATTGGAGGACGCAGGCATTTATTATATGTCGAAACTCCTTTATCTGCATGGCAATTACTGGTGTTCCTCAAGGTCCTAAACGGTGACAATTTTTCAACACATTCTGCTTTTGTTCATTCATCGTCTTCTACATCTCGTGACATATTTAAAATGACAGTCATCTTTTCCTAATGCGTGATTCAGTCCAACCTGTAGATTGTTGATGGATACTGATTGTTCACATATTATATTTTTAAAATGTATAATCCCCACATGTAAGTTTTAAAACCTGTAATCCCATATTGTCTGAGAATTATTTTGAATGCGGATGCTCTGCTGTGTCCTCATCATAATCGTCGCTTTCGGCGCCCTCCTCCTGGCGTCGCCCGTTGTCCGCAGCTGCGCCTGCCCCGCCCCCGCCCCCTGGCGGCGCGGGGCGCAGGAAATTAAGCGAGAGGTCACGCGCGCGCGCGCGCGTCGCCGCTGATGAATGCGCCCGGGGGGGGGCGGGGGCGGTATTGTTGCGCGACACGCGGAGGCGGGCGGGGGCGGGGGTGGATGGCGTTTTGCTAACCCTCCGCACACAATGCGGACGTGCTTCATTCAAGCAGGGGTCGATCAACCCCCCGCCCCCCTCCGCTCGCGCGCGCGCGCTCTCTCGAGCCGCCCCCACACTCCGCCCCCACCCCCGCCCCTTGGAGGACGAGGAGGAGGCGATCGGTGACACGCCACTGGCGTGGCATGGCGCCGGCGGCCGAAGCGGCGTCTGAGATGGGTAGATAGGTAGGTAGATAGATAAATAGATAGATAGACAGACAGACAGATAGATAGGTAGGTAGACAGATACATATATAGACAGACAGATAGATAAATAGACAGATAGACATGTAGGTAGGGAGATAAGTAGGTAGATACAAAGATGCGTAGGCAGATAGATTGACAGAACAATAACTTTTAGAAATATTACAATTATTATTATTATTATTATTATTATTATTATTATTATTGTTATTGTTCCTTCATATCACGAGTAAAGATGTTATGAGTCGGCTGAATATAAAATCTACTGCAGGTTGCAACCAGCTACCTAAGGAGCAGATCCGGTGACTGTCAATGTCTCTACAATACTTTGCGCAAAATGTGGGCTGTTCCAAATAAAGCGATTTCTTGCACTTCCCAGTCTTTTCAATGGCCTGGGAGTTTAGCCATGCTCTTACACTAATTTTGCGGAACAAATCTCAGAGCTCCGATAACTATTGGAACGACCTATACTTTTACGCCCCAAGTTCGTCGGATCTCGATTTCCAAACTCGTGCATTTAAGATGTTTCTCTGCCTCGTTTTTGTGACGTTTCGATCGCAAGGTACAGCACCATCGGCAAGTAGTAGTTGTTTTTCTTGTTGTTGTTATTATTATTATTATTATTATTATTATTATTATTCGGGTATGGGCCACAACCATACCTGACCACGCAACACGTTTCTCTCTCCCGAGACCCAGACGTGGAGATCTGCCTATCGGCTGTATCACTTGGTTAAGACATGGTTGTTAGCCTTCAATAATCAATTAATAGGTGAAACAATGATATTATTTTTATTGTTATTGTCGAGTAGGGTGATGATAACTGGTGAAAGAACTAGGATGATGGTGGGAGGTGTTCGTGGACTTTTGAAATCATCCCAGCATTCGCCTTGTGACCAAGGCAAACCAGGAAAACCCCGGTCAGCTTGGCCCGCACGTGGATCGCACTCGGACCTCTCAATTGCGAATCCAGTGCGCTACGCACTGTGTCATTTCACTCGGTAATTAAGAATATTAATACATCAAATTATTGTAAAGTAATAATAGTCATAATAATAAATATAATAAAAATAAGAATAACATTAACATTGCTTTATTGGGAACAGCCCACAATTAGTGCAAAGCTTTGTAGAAGCACCGATATGGCGTAGATCTGCTCCTTAGGAAGCTGGCTGCAACCCGGAGTAAATATTATAAAACACGGCTCATACCATTATTTAATGTAATAATAATAATAATAATAATAATAATAATAATTTTAGTAATATTGTGAGTCTTCTAATGAAGAACCTCTGTGTGCTGGGCATTCCACTTTATAGTTCCTCAGATATGTAGTAGAAACCGCGGTGGCTCAGTGTCAGGGCATTAAGTGACATTTTTGTGAAAATCAAAAAGGTTGGCGCCGAAATTTTGAGACCACCAGATAAGGCTGACGGCAACAACTGTTCCAACTGCAGTGTGTCCAGGTAACTCTGCGAGTAAAGTTCGAGTCCTTAGGCCTCACTCACAAAGCAAACTTAAACGTAACCTAATGCTGTAAGCTTAGTTGTAAAATTTGCACGTAAAGACAAGAATTCATAATGACGAACGTAGGCTGGAACGTAAATTTCGCCTGAACCAATCATAATTAAACATACTTAAACTTGATCGATTCGTTTCTAGCATGATGAAAAAATCTTTCCACCCTGGTGTCTATCTTTTTCTTCGACATTCCTATCGATTTGTCTTCATACGTATGCGAATCGCTCTTGTAGAAGTGCTCGCATTTCCTTCATCTTATTAGTAATTCGTTGAACATAATTAGTTTCTTCGCCTTGCCACGTTAAAGTCAAAATAAAAATTATCCGAATTCTTACTTTGAATTCACTACACGCATCAAACGCGTTCGTAAACTAGTTCTCTATGACATAACTAGACATTACTAGAAACTACCTGAACACATCTGAAGTCGACTTTCCATCCTGCTCTCTGATTGGTCTTCTGTAGAATTACGACGAAAACTTACCGTAAAAGCTTGGAGCTTGCGAACTCGTAAGTATACGGTCTTACGTCAACGGTTACGTCAAGGCATTGTGAATGGTCTCGCTTAATAACACATTTCTAGGTTTTGCGGCTACGTTACGTTTACGTTTAACTTTGCGTTATGAACGAGGCCTTACAGTTGTAGATTTACAGTCGACAGTGAACCAGAGCCGACCTTGACGACGACTTGCGGGATTTTCCCCATCCAGGTATTTCACATTATACTGCGATTTCTCTAACTGCGTCCCTCAAGGCCACTCAAATCCCATCTTCGCGATGGAATATGTCACCGCATTTCGCGTCTTTCTCAGTTGTTCCGCTAGATTTTGCACGATCACGACCGTATGAAGCAGTGCTTGCGATCATGCGACTTCTACCGGCAAGACCGAGAAAAGACGCGAAATGCCGTGACATATTCCATCGCGAAGATGGGATTTGAGTGGCCTTGAGGGACGCAGTTAGAGAAATCGCAGTATAGCGAGTCACCGCCCCACTCGAGACAAGCTCTAAGCTGCCGTCTGATCTCCCGACAGTTGGCAGTGCACGTTAGTGCGTGTCTGTACGCAAGAGGAAGGAAAAATCGCGTGCTGTCCGTGGCCCGTTAGTTTGGGTACTACTCCGGCATTCCCCTGGTGGTGATCGGAGAAACCACGGAAAACTACCGATCAGAGCAGGCGGCCGCTCGAATTCTCCTCCAGACAATGTTAGATCTCGACCCAGCTAGTGTAGAAAATTCTATCACTGTTGGTATTCCAAACTTACGACCTTCCGTGACATCAGTTGATGCCTTGAGCCACATTTGCCGATAAGTTTTTTTTATTAGAATAAAAACATGGGCCATCTCTATTCTGGAGCAATGCCATTAACAGTACTTTAAAAAAAATATCTCTCGGCAATCGACTTTCGAAAAGGTCGATATTCCCCGGTTTGCAACGCATTAAAGCTGACCGTTCAGGAATGTCATCTGCCTGGTGTGAACGTAGCCACACAACACATATCGTTTCTCCCCCCCCCCAAAAAAAAAGTGAAATAAAAAATGGAAGCCATCAGCTCCGGTGTGGTGAAGCCCCTGCATGTTGTGTGCCACTGTGGGATCAACGCGCGAACCGTTTTTTGAACTTTTTTAATGTTTTTAACTTCACTGATCAGCTCACAGGCTTTGCGTTGGACATTGGGAGGTGGAGCAAGGTGAGGGGTCGGGTAGCGGGTGCGAGGCAAAAAAGCCTAGTTTATTCAGGTGACACACGATTGTCCAGAACCAACATTTTTGGTGGCAGAACTTCGAAATTTCAAACGCAATTAAATTCGAGTCGTTATACATAATAGATTTCCATATACTTATAACTAGGGGGGGGATTTTGATGATCTAAAACATCGCCAAAAATGATCAATAAAATGCTCTTAAAATGTTTCAAAAATGCCCTAAAAGCGAAGAAAAATAACGTAAAAAATTTATCAAAACGAATTTAGAAGAACAATTCAATATTTTGGATATGTTACCTATATAAAAGTGATTTCTTTCTTTAGTTCAAGTTAACTTGAAAAATATGGTTTGCGGTCTTTGCCAAAATGACAGAGTCTTTAGTTATCGTGAATTGAATACATGCATTGAATAATATCTTTAACAAGTAAATTTATTGATGCAAAAGCAAAATCCTTTTGGATAAATACTTTCCTTTTTTATTCCAATAAATGCCGTTCCGTAGTAATAAGTGGAGGAATGAGTGCGGACCGTCGGAGTGGCTCTTTCCCTGCAGCTGAATTGGCCGCCTCGCAACATGCCCCGGAGCGCCAGGCTCTGCCTTGTGGCCTATCTCATCTCCCTCTCCCTCTCTCCCTCCCACCTCCGCCTCTCTCCCCCTCCGTCGCCATCTGTCCCCCTCTCAGGCTCCCTCTCCTTCACTCTCCGTCTCTCTCTCCCCAGCTCCCCCTCCCTCCCTCTCCCCCTCACCCCTCTCCATTTCCCTGAACCCCTCCCGTCTTCCCCTCCCTTATCCTCTCTTCTCGTCCCTCTCCCTCTCTCATCGTCCCTCCCCCTATCTCCCTCTCTCATCGTCCCTCTCCCTCTCTCTCATCGTCCCTCTCTCTCTCATCGTTCCTCTCCCTCTCTCTCCTCTTCCCTCTCTCTCCCTCTCCCTATCTCCTCGTCCTTCTCCCTCTCTTCCCTTCCTCTCCTTCCCTCTCCCTATCTCCTCGTCCTTCTCCCTCTATCTCTCCCTCTCACTTCCCCTCCTTCTATTTTCCCCTCTCACTTCCCCTCCTCTCCCTCCCTGTCTCCCTCTCCCCTATCTCCCTCTCCCCTTCTCCTCCATCTTCCTCTGTCATGCTCTTTCTCTCTTCCTCGTTCCCTGTCTATTTCTCTCTCTATTTCTCTCTCTAGTTCTCTCTCTGTCCCTTGCTGCGCCTCTCACTGCGCAGCGCGGGGAGTGGCGAGGCGAGGCGAGAGGCGCGGGGGCGCTAGCGAGCAGAGGGAAAGAGGCCGCTCGCCCGTCCCCAGCGCGCGCTCCGCCGCCTCGCCGTCTGCCTGGCTGGCCTGGCCGTCCCTTCGCCGCGGAGGGCAACTTGCCACTCGCCACCTCCCCCCCCCCTCCCGACGCCCAGAGGCATCTGCATATTCATCACGTTCGCACCGCCCCCGCCCCCGCCCCCGCCCCCGCCCCTACCCCGCCACGCACGCGCTTTTTACGCGCGATGCCTTCCGACGGCTGAGCGCACCGTTGCCACTGCCCGCCCCACCGCCACCGACGACTCCATTCATTTGCAGTGCGTTGCGTCAGGTCGAGTCAGGGTGGTTTAGTTTGGTTTGATTCGATTCCGTTAGTTTCGGTTTGGTTCGATGCGATTCCGTTCGTTTTGGTTTAGTTCGATTCAATTAGGCTCGATTCCTTTTGGCTCGATTCGGTTTGACTCGCTTTGGCTCGGTTCGATTCGATTTTGTTCGGTACGGTTCAGTTTGATTCGTTTCCGTTCGTTTCGGTTTCGTTCGATGCAATTCTGTTCGTTTCGGATTGGTTTGATTCGATTTGGTTCGCTTCGATTCCATGTGATTCGTATTTCCAGACGTCTCAACCGCTAAAGCTCATTGGTCCTGTAAGTGTAGTGCGTGTTTTATCGCCGCAGGTGGCGGTGATCTTTCCCCGCAAGATGGCGGTATCCGTGTCAACCTTCACATGGGTTCGCTCTGGTGTTTTTTTTTTCTCCGTCACCAGGTGTCTCCCACCAGTCGCCCCAGCATCGCGCAGATGCGACTGCGAACATACAGCCCTCGCCACAGCCACCGATAACGCCATTGATTTGAGTACTTACTGATTCCGGCCGCTACAACAGCTAAGAGCATTATTCCCGTAAGTATAGTGCTTGCAATTATCACGGGACGTGGTGGGGAACTTCCGCCGTTGAATTGTGAGGTCTGGCGTCGTCTTACACCTTGTAATGCTAGTGTTTTCTCCAACCAGGTGTCAGGGCAATGCCGGAGCAGTACCCCAGCAAACGGGCCACGGACCGCCCGCGATCTTTCCTTTCTCTTCCTTGTCCTATCCTCACCCCTTACTTATACTCACACACACATAGTAACATGCACGACACTACCACCCATGCCAGGAGACCGATCGGGAGCTTAGAGCTTGTCCCGGCTGGGGCGGTGTCCCGCTGGTGGGAGATACCTGATTGAGGGGAAAACACCGCTAGTGGACCAGATCTCGCCATCCAGCGCGGAAAAAGATCATCGCCCCCTCCCGAGAGAGAAAAAACACGCACTACACTTACGGGACTAATGACCTCTAGTTGACGCGCCCGGAATCACGAATACTCAATTAATGCAGCCAGGTATCTGATGCGTGAGATAACTCAGGGACACACACTCTGAGCCGAGGTGTGGGTCGGTAAGTGATATCGCTTTTCATCGGGGAAGGAATATCCCGCCTGCCGCGGGGCGTATTATGCCCTGAGGAACTAATGACATTAGTGGTTGAAGTGCTTCAAATCAATACAACTTATACGAGTACAGTAATCCCTCAACATTCGCAAGAGTTTGGTTCCCAAGAAGCATCACGAATGTCACATCCACGAATGTCGAGTCTATCTTTTAACTAATAAAGGTGGGTTAGGTTTCAGGATATCGAAAAGCTGTTTAAAAAAGAAAGAAAAAAACTATCTGACAAATAATTACAGTAGAGCTGAGTAAGCGCTTCTACAAATACAATTCACAATTAACATCCCAAAGAAAAGAAATAAAACAATATTTCAAAGTTGATAGTGATTAGATATAAGTTTTGGTATTTTTTTTTGTTTCATCAGCATCCTCGTTGTTCTATTATCCCATAGTGGAAGAGTTCTATTTCTCTTAAATTTCGAAGTTATTTCCATGTTCGAATCACATTCGAATGCCCTTTCTACCAGAGATTGTTGAAGTTTTAGAACACCATTAACAGTTTTGAAGTTGTTAAAAAATGTAGTACAGTAATCCCTCAGCATTCGCGAGGGTTACGTTCCTGAAAAGCATCCCGAATGTCAAAACCGCCAATGTTGAGTCTATCTTTTAATGAAAAAACATGGGTTAGGTTCCTGGATATCGAAAAACTGTTCAAAAGAGAAAGAAGAAATTAAGATTAATATCCAAAAGAGAAGAAATAAAACAATATTTGAAACTTATTTCAAAGTTGAAAGTGATTAGATATAGGATTGGTTATTTTTGTTTCATCACCCTACGCATTCTAATATCCAAATGTGGAAGAGTTGCTGCTTCTATTTCTCTCCAGGACGTAGTTTCCTTTCCGTTAGTTCATTACGTTGGAGGGGGGTTTACTTTGCTGATTATTTCCCGAAGGTACTCTTCAGTGAAATCATTGCAATGACATATGCACAGATCCTGAATGACTTTTCTATTCGTGTGGCCAAAACCCTTACCCCCAACTTGACGGAACTGAATTGAATTAGCTTACAGTTTTGTTTTTCTATTAATGTGAATTGACATCCCAAATTTGAGATTTTTGCAGAACGTGATACTGAGCTCCGGTGTCGGTCAGGTTTCCCAGTTCGGTTGCCAAATGACGCTGATAAAGGAAATGAAATGTGCTCGCTTTAAAGAAAAAGAACGACTGAAAGACGCACTCGCGAATGTTGAAGTCGCGAACGTTAAAACCGGTAGCATTTCTGTAATCGCGAATGTTCGGAACTCGCGAATAGCGAATCCGCGAATGTCGAGAAATTACTGTACGTCCAAAAGACGCACTCGCGAATGTTGAAGTCGCGAATGTTGAAACCGGTAGCATTTCTCTCACCGCGAATGTTTGGAACTTGCGAATATCGAATCCGCGGATGTCGTGGGATTACTGTACATTTACTCGCTCACTCTACCGTCATTGTTTCTGAACGTGCGGCTGCTTTTGCCAAACCAGATTTTCTTACAAGTGAAATAAGCAGTTGCTTAGGGATTGCCATACATGTGCGCCTACCCCTCAGAAAAATATGTTTAATCTCTAAAATAATTGTTTGTCAAATACCTTTCTCTACTCAAACGTTTGCGTTCAAACTTTTAAGAAATTAAAATTGTAATTATTGGCAAGACATTAAAAACGTGTTTAAAGAAATAATAGAACGTTGTTCAATTTTATAATCAATTTATTAAGTTTCATTTTTATTGACACAAAGATAATTTTATTAAATTTTAGAGTTTCTTTTTTAGTGTATTTGAAGAATTTTTTCATGAGGTTGGGGGAATCTCGATTTCGTGTTTTGGAACTCAACAGTATCTAAATCTTCTTCTGCCTCCTGCCATCGCGCCCCGTCTCTCTCTCCCTCTTTGTATCCATCTCTCCCCCTCTCTCTCCTCCCTCTCTCTCTCCCTCTCCCCGATCGCTCACCCTCTCCCCGCTCTCTCCCCCTCGTCCTCTATTCCCCCACTCTCCCTCCCTCTCTCTCATTCTCTCCCTCCCTCCCCCTCATTCTCTCCCTTTCTCTCTCTCTCCCTGTCACTCTCCATCTTCCTCTCTCCCTTTCCCCGTATCTCCTCTCTAGTTCTCTATTTCTCTCTCTCTCTCTCTGTCTCTGTCACTTCCATCTACTTCTCAGTCCGCATCAAAACGTGAATCCGGGTTTCTTTCAGCATTCACTCACCCACGCCCGCAAGCATCCCCGTCCATTTGCACGCTCTCTAGCGTTGGCGTTTCACCCCTCGCTCATGGAGAGGGCGAACGATAGTGCGTCATCTTTCAGCCCCCGCGCGCGGACACGATCTGGCTCTCCAGCCTCCTCTCCTCGTCAACAGGGCCTTTCAACTCTCCATCAAAACCAAAGACAAAGCTAGAGAGTGCTAGGCACTAGTACAGCTGCAGGTTAGGTTCGCCAACACCCGCCACATAAAATTTGGCTCATTTACGAGAAATAGGAACAACGCCGTACAGATGTTCCATCTTTCATAATATATACATACAAGAAACCGTTGAAGAAAGCAGGCACATCAGCGCTGTCTTTCGTAACATTACGCACCTGCTTGCATCTCGCGAACCCACTCAGCTGCCACGCACGTTTGAAGTCTCGTCGGCAGCAGTTCGTATTTTAGTTCCTGGATGAAGGTGGTAGAGGAGAGCGCGACACTGTAATGGTCTCCACCTCGGTATATGGGAGTTAAAAGGCCTTGCAATTCCATCAAAACCGAGGACAAAGCTCGAGGGTGCTACAATAGCAGGCGCTAGTGTCGCCGGGTACAGCTGAAGGTTAGGCTCGCGAACTTCCGCACGTAAAAATTGGCTAATTTATGAGAAATACGTCTTCTAAATGTTCAGTTATTCGTAGAATATAATATAAAAAACCGCCGAAGAAAAAGCAAACATCGACGCTAGCGTTTGTAACATTACGCGCCTGCTTGCGTCTTGCGAACCCACTCAGCTGCCACGCACGTTTGAAGTCTCGTCGGCAGCAGTTCGTATTTTAGTTCCTGGATGAAGGTGGTAGAGGAGAGCGCGCCACTGTAATGGTCTCCACCACAGTATATGGAAGTTAAAAGGCCCTGGTCGTGAATTCACCGACGCAGATACGAGCTGGAATCCCTGATACCTTTCACCTCGTAATGCGGAAGTTGCACGCAAGTCTATACGTGGTGTCGGACGCCCAGTTTCACAACCTCGGGGCTCTTTTGATACGTCCGATGGCTGATAAAGCGGATTTGCGTGAAAGCTCGTGAAACTCAAACCGGACGTCTAATGAAAAAAATACTTTGGAGCGGCTAGAGGAAGGTAATTTATTGCCACTCGGGCTGGTGATCATTGAAAATGGACGGAATGTGTTTTATATTTGTGCGACTGCCTTGGTAGAGTGACTTTTAAGTCGATGATCATATGTGCATTTTAGTGACATACATGTTTATGTAAGGTGTGAATAAATAAGCAATCTGAAAATCTTTGGTTCATCGATTCGTCCAGAACATACGGTTTTTCACCAAAGCCGTACAATGACAGCTCCATTACCAATAAATGTCGCCTGTAAGAAAATATATTGACATAATCATCGAATATTGAAACATTGTTTTAGAATGCATTAAAGGAATCTGCACACTTCTAAAACAAACTTTAAATAATTGCCTTCTGAATATTAGTAGCATTAGTGGTAAATGAACTATTGAATTAAAGAGATCTATTCAAGTCGGTTGAATATATACGAAACACATGACAGCAAAACTGATTCAGTGAGAATAGTTGGAACTACGGATTGATTAAGAACTTCCGACATATATCAAAATTGGAGAAACATATTTGTGAATACACCAAGAAACAAGATAGATTCTTATTCTTTTGGGTATCCATGAAAGACTACGCGAGTATTAGATAGAATAGGCAATAAGCGCAAATTACGAAAAACGTTGGTCTACAATGTGCTGGTGATGCGGGAAGGGATGCGTGAAGGGGGTGTGAGGGATGCGTGAAGAGGTGTAAGCGGTGTGTGAGGGGTTGTGAAGTGAAGTGCGTGAAGGTTGTGTTTGAGGGGGGTGAGGGGTGCATGAAGGTGTGTGTAAGGGATGGGTGAAGAGGTGTAAGGGGTGTGTGAGGGGATGTGAAGGGGAGTGAGTGAAGGGGGTGAGGGTGTATGAAGGTGTGTGTGAGGGATGGGTGAAGAGATGTAAGGGGTGTGTGAGGGGATGTGAAGGGGAGTGCGTGAAGAGGGTGTGTGAGGAGGGAGGGGTTTATGAAGGGGGTGTGAGGGCATGTGAAGGGTGTGTGTGTGAGGGATGCGTGAAGGGATGTGAGGGGTGTGTCAGGGTATGTGAAGGGGAGAGAGTGAAGGGTGTGTGTGAGAGGGTGAGGGTGTATGAAGGGCTGTGAGGGCATGTGAAGGGTGTGTGTGTGTGAAGGATGCGTGAAGCGATGTGAGGGGTGTGTGAGGGTATGTGAAGGGGAGTGAGTGAAGGGGGTGAGGGGTGTATGAAGGTGTGTGTGAGGGATGCGTGAAGGGATGTGAAGGGGGTGAGGGCGAGCGCGGGGAGTGCGGAATGAGGCGTGCGGATGAAGTTCCGCGGCGCATCGCAGGCAGCGCCTAATTGAACCCCTCCCCACCACCCCAGCACACTGCCTTGCTTTCGCTCGTTTATCCTCCATTTGCTTAGCCTTCTCCTTAGCTCTCGCTCTCTTTCTCTCTTTCTCTTTCTCGTTCTTTCTCTCTCTCTCGAGAGGGGGTGAGAAAGAAACATAGAAAGAGCGTCAGAAAGAGAGAGAGAGAGAGAGAGATGATATGTAATCATATATGTGTATATCGGATACATAAACTGAAAAGTGTTTATAGTATTTGCAGATTAAAAGAATAAAAACAACGGAGAATGAAGTGTTGTTGTAAATGTAAGCTAAATGAATGTAAACTACAAATACTAACATCCTTGGTGACAGGGTTGAGATAAAAGTAAACAAATGACTAGCAGGCTAGAGCAACAAATAGAAGTACGTCTATTCCAAGCGTGCTCGTTCTGAGGCGCGCGTGCAAGGCCCCCCCCTGCAGCGTGGCCAGCGACACGACACGACACGACGCGGCGGCTGCGTCGTCGTCGGGGACCCAGGCGGCCTCAGGCGGCCCCAGGGGCGCACGGGCCGGGCCCCAGGAGGCAGGCGGGGGCCGGCGCTGAATATTCATGCGACGTTTCGCCTCCTCCTCCGCCTCCGGGCCGGCGCCGCTCGCGGGGGCGCTCTCTGATTGGGAGCGTTTATCGCGTACGCCCCCGCCCCCGCCCCCGAGGCCCCGGGCCGGGCTGGGCCGGTCGTGCGGCTCAAGCGGCGGAAAAGCCCTGCGCAAACCTTTGCCCTCCCTTTCGCGCAGTCACTCGGACAAAGGGCAGACCGGGCAGGGGGAGGAGGAGGTTAGGTCCTGCCACCACGCGGTTGCTGACGTTGAATCTCCCTTGGCAGTGTGTGTATGTATGTGAGTGTGTGTGTATGTATGTGAGTGTGTGTGTATGTATGTGAGTGTGTGTGTATGTATGTGAGTGTGTGTGTATGTATGTGAGTGTGTGTATGTATGTATGTGAGTGTGTGTATGTATGTATGTGAGTGTGTGTGTATGTATGTGAGTGTGTGTGTGTATGTATGTATGTGAGTGTGTGTGTGTATGTATGTATGTGAGTGTGTGTGTATGTATGTATGTGAGTGTGTGTGTATGTATGTATGTGAGTGTGTGTGTATGTATGTATGTGAGTGTGTGTATGTCTGAGTGAGAAAAGAAATTGGCGGGTCGGGAAACGTACGACCCAGACGTCGGCCATTCAAATCACGTGAAAGAATCTTCATATATATAAACTTATAAATAAAAGGAAGATATTGTACCGTTTAGATGGTCATTCTATTTCTATTAGTACTTTACATACAGGTAAGGTCCAAAAAATGTTGGACAATCACCTTTTTAAGTTGTTTTTACATTACTACATGACGTTTCGTAGGTTTCTTTTTTGCCTTCTTCAGACAATTTTAAGCTTTAAAGAACGGGAACTCCTGTTGCTGTTGTTTTAAAACTTAAAGTTATCTGAAGAACGAGAAAAAGCAACCTACGTAACGTCATATCGATATTTAGTTACATAAAAATAATTTAATAAGGTGACTGCCAAACATTTTGTGGACTTTGCCTTATGTAAAGTAATAACCTTTTTTTAAATATCAATTGTGGCAATTAAAAAGCGAACATCCACGTTCCTAGCCCTTAAATTTCGTCAAACGATGAAAGCCAATATGTCGTTCGTGGCATAAGTGCCGGGATGATCAGATTGATTGATAAGTAGAGGAATGCATATTGAAACTTGGTTATTTTAATTTGAAACATAATTTATGTTCGTAGTTTATCAATAAAACATATCAAACCAATAAAACCGACTGTCCACAATAAAATCCTGGAATACATTTTCGCAAGTCAAATGCTACAGAGAGTCTACAAAATCACTTCATTGCAAAGAAATACATAAAATGCACTCGTCTATAGAACGCTGTTTCTAAAGGTTCACAGGGAAGCTCACGTTGAGGAAGCGGCAGGAAAGCAGATGTATACACAAATGAACCCTCTAGACGGGGAAGGGCAGTACTCGACAAGATCCTTTCATCCATTCATGCAAGCCCTCATCTCGAAATACACGACCTCCTATTACTGCACACACACACACACACACACACACACACACACACACACACACACACACACACACACACACACAGAGCCTGAAAATACATCTCGTCGAAGTACCGCAATCAGAGTTCGCGAGGCAAAGGAAAGAAAAAAAACAATAATAGAGCACGTACGAGGGAACTACCACACACACACACACACACACACACTCACACACACACCTCTACATGCATACTTGCAAACATACGCAGTCAAACGTATATGTGCGTGCGTGCACATGCAAATGCCAACAACCAAAGCTTCGAGATACGTTCCAAGCAGTACGCTATTCATTTGTCCCTCTTAACGGCAACAATGCTCACTGCTGTCATCATTAAAAAACAAAATTTTAGTCTCCAGTATTTTGCAAGCTTACCATAACTCGTGATTTTCGAACCAAACCAATCCTCCAAAGCTTACTCGATCGTTTCATTTGGGTTAACCCTTGGCGTGGTTTCTGTTTTATTTCAGTCTGTATTCTTTTTTTTTTTTTTCATTTCTCCCTGTTGGTTGGACGCCGGTAATTACCTAGTATTTAGCGGTCGCCCTATAAATTCATTACATACAGGCATTTAACTGCGAAGAGATTACGGGATACATTAGCCGGTATTTGTTTGGGGAAACTTCGGGACCAGTCATAACTCTGTTTTAGTATTTTTATACCCAGAGACATAGGCTACTACTGGAGTTGGCCATCGAACAGCAAGGGGAAGGGAATTGGCGAAAGATTTTGTGTTCGTATTCGGTTAAAGATTAAAGAGATATGTCTTGGGGAAAATGAAGGAGAAAATTAAAATTGAGTTAGTTCATGAAGATGTTGATCAAGTAATCATCGGTAAAAATGTTGAATTTTGGTCGATGAATTTGTACATAACAAACATCAGTAAGCGGATAAAATGCAAGTAACAAACGCAGTTGGGCGGTTGATGTTCGTCAACCTACGTAGGCGACAGTCATGTAGCAAGTGCATTCGTGTGCCAATTTTTAGTTGCAACTGCTTCGTGTCAATTGTTCTTAATGGTGGTGTGCAGTAAAATCTTCGTGTCAGTTCTCTGATTGTGCGCAGTTAAATCTTTAACGGTCACCCGCCGCCAAGAATGGCTTTCTTTCCTTTGTTTACGTTAAGTCGACGACAGTACGAAAAAAATAAACGGATATACAAGTGATAATGTAAATTTGAATACTAGGCATAAAAATTCATTGACAACTATATTGATACACTACAGATTGATCCGTATTGATTCAATAATACGCCTATGACGCAGTTTGAGAAGTTTGCAGAAAATTAGATGACTAATCGTTAACATCATTCGTCATTTCGCTAATTACCAACAACTGAGTTGTGCGAAGAACACACAAACATAGTTTAAACATTATAAAAAAAGACACGTTTAAATTATACTGGATACTTCTTCTCTGAAAACGGACTTTCCCACAAAAAAAAAAAAAAAAAAAAAAAAAAAAAAGAACGCAAATGTTTCGGTAATTTCCCCAACCAGCACACGAAAGCGGACACATTTCCAATTAAATTTCCCCCGATATTTGTATTCATTAACAGCCCACTCGTCCGTTAAACCTTCTCCAGCCATCTTCATTTGTTTCGAAACGCCCTCTTTGTTACGAGGCACGGAAACGAGATGAACTACGCGACTCTCAGCCAACGGCTCGACATCCGGATCCGGTTTGAAGAAGACGCTCTCGAAAAGCAAATCTGTATATTTCGGTTCGTTCTGTTGACGCCGCGCCGGCGCGCGAGCGAGCGAACGCCCGACCGGCCGGGCTAAACAAGAGCGAGATTTCCAGAGGGCTTTGCCGGCGGCGCGTCGGGACGTGGCACAGCGTTAATTCTACTAATGGAGACGGTAACGCGGCTCAATCCAATCGGAAGAGGGGGGAGAGAGGTGGAATGGGGAGGGGGGAGGATTGAACCGCCGCAAAACCGGCGCGAATAAATTTGATTGGTTGGGCCCGCGGCATAACGAGCGAGGAGGTGGGGGTGGCGCGGGTGGGATGTTCACCGCTCTACCCCGGGCACAGCAGCAGCTCTCTCGATGCGAGGGTGGGTTGTTTCGATGCGGAAAAAATACGGACGCGATCAAACGTCCATTCCTAGAGGTTCGTTTCACTTGGATTTCCGGATAAGTTCTGGCTTTATAGGATACTTTTCTCCGGATACTATACTTGGGATTTTATAACGCGGAACTTCAAGTCTTGTCTTCGCGATGGAATATCTCACGGCTTTTTCGCGGAATATTTCGCGTCTTTCTCGGTCGTGCCGCTAAGTGTCGCATGATCGCGACCGTATCTAGCAGTTCTTGCTATCATGCGACATCTAACCGTGACGCCATGAGATATTCCATCGCGAAGACAGGGCTTGAAGAGCCAAGTAGAAAAAAAAAACAAGAATAGAGGTCAGGAAGGGAAAAGAATTGGAATCACTCCTAACTCATGAGTACGATACCGAATCTCCGACCGGGAGAGACGGCTCAGTGTATCAACTGATGTCACTGCAGTTCTTCTGACCGGGAGGTGCTAGGTTCGAGTCTCGACGGCGGCAGAATTTTCAACACTAGCTTGTCAGCTAGGTCGAATACAGTCGTTGTCTGGAGGAGAATTCTAGCGGCCGGCTGCTCTGATCGGTGGTTTTCCATGGTTTCTCCGATCAACACCAGACGAATGCCGGAGCAGTACCCTAACAAAACGGGCCACGGATCGCGCGCGATCTTTCCTTCCACTTCCTTCTCCTATTCCCACCCCTTACACACACACACACACACACACACACACACTAATATACACTACACTACCACACATGCGGGGAGACCGGTCGGGAGCTCACAGCTTGTCCCGGCTGGGGTGGTGCCCGGTTCCCTTATCTTCTCTACTTTCGCTTATCTTCTCTACTTTCGCTCATCTTCTCTACTTTTGCTTATCTTCTCTACTTTCGCTTATCTTCTCCACTTTCGCTTATCTTCTCCACTTTCGCTTATCTTCTCCACTTTCGCTTATCTTCTCCACTTTCGCTTATCTTCTCCACTTTCACTTATCTTCTCCACTTTCGCTTATCTTCTCCACTTTCCCTTACCTTCTCTACTTTCCCTTACCTTCTCTACTTTCCCTTACCTTCTCTACTTTCCCTTATCTTGTGTCCTTCCTCTTATTTGCCCCTTCCTCTTCTGTTCTTCCGCTACTCTTCTACCATCATCTTATCCCTTTTCTAGGAAATGAAAAATAGGTTTCGATTTAACGAAAATACATGAAATCTCTTACCAATTGCTGACATTTTTCGTACAATTTTACTATGTTGAACTTTCACATTTTTCTAGTCCTCAAATTCAGTGAAATGCTACTAAGAAAACAAGTTGTTCATGAAGTTAATCTGCAGATTGCATATATTTTAAAGATAATAAAATTCATCAATTGTTATGTCATATATATATATATATATATATATATATATATATATTGAAATATTTAGACATTATAATGAGTATGTACTTCGACCTTCAAAAACAACCTTTTTTATTTTATCGATTTTGATTCTGAGTGGAATCACATTACATCTTACTACACGATTTTTGATTTTTCAAGACAATTTCATGTTCAGTACATTCTGTTTATGAACAACGTGTTAGAAGTAGGCTGTCCTTACCATGACAGACGTCTTATAATGAACTGATTCTGTAAGAGCGTGGCTGAGAGGAGATTAGATGAGGCAAAAATACAAAATCGAATGAGAAGATGTGGAAGTCAAGAAAGACAGTGGAAGAAGTGGAAGATTGAATGAGGTAATTCTTAAGGCATTCGTGCAATTTTAACAGGCAGGTCGTAATTTGTGAAAGCAAAAACCGGTAATGACAAAATTGTAGGTAATTTGAAAGGAAATTATATAATCGTTGAATATAAAAAATGTGTGTTGGACAAACGTGGAGTTAAGAGGAAAGATGCAGGTTCTGCCTCAAGATAAAATGGGAGATTTTCTATAAATCAGAAACCAAGTAACCGAATTATCCTGATAGCCAGAGCGTTACGCCAATTAAGACCATGCATCGCAAGTATTTGTTATTTCTATGGCCCAAAAACTGTTTGATCGACTTCTTGAAAAAAAATTATATAATTTTGATCTACGAGAAAAACAATTGTTAGAAAATAGAAAATTATTACAAGGATAGAGAAACTTACTCTAATAGCAAAAATTACAAGAGGCAGTATGAATCTAGCTTAAATATCAAATACAAAGCAATACAAAGAGGAAAGAAAGGTGGAAAATAGCTGAGAAAAGAAACGCTGAAGTGAAGCAAATAAGATTTGGTGTCACTAGGGTTGTCAGCAATGTTTTCAGAAAAGAGTGAACGGGGGGGGGGGAGGATCTTTGAGTAATAATGGTACACTCTCTTTATTATTTTAAAACACAGCCAAGTGTGAAATTGAGTTTTGCTTTTGCATAAAATGGACTAAATCTCTTATACATGAATTTAAATCTTCAAATAAAATTCTTTGTGTGGATTAGGGCCATCAGGAGTTAATTAAAGTAGTAAAGCACTCATCAGGAGTTCCTTAAAGTAGTACATGCATGAAAGGCATTTACGAAACACACTTTTAGCTTACGTTTGCAGTGCTGTGCACTTGAACAGAGACATACGTAATGCGAGTAGTTATAAAACTAAGATGACAATTGCATGGACCTGCGCATTAGCCAGGTTTGTCTTCAGAGTACAGTCAGCTCTAATCGCGATTAAAACTTGCCATAATAAACACTGAAAGCTCTACTAACACTAAATCACTCTTACATTAAGTTGTGCGTTTTTTTCGTTGTTGGATAAGATATTTTTCATGTTCACCATTTCCATTTTAATACGTGAATCAGAAATAGAAATAGTGAATAGTTCTCTCAAATAGTGAACATCTGGAAACCCGAGGTGCCACTGACAATTTCAAGTAACTAACAGCATCGAAAATGCTGTTGTCTTTTGTGTGGAAAATGGGGCCCTGAAGCAGTAAAAATTGACAACTAAAACGACTCATGTGAAAATATAAGTAAGGTTGCCAGATGTTCACTATTTGAGTGAACTGTTCACAATTCAATTATTGATTCACTAATTAGAAAATGATAATAGTGAACATGTGAAAAGAGCTTTTTAAACTCGATTATAGCTGACTTTGCACTCCTTGCTTTCGCGCAGGTCTGCGCAGTTGTCTTAGTTTCTGCCCAAATCTACTGAAAATTGTTTCAACATTGTGCATCAGTTCAGGACTCCAAAGCTAGCACCGAAGGAATTGTCAGTGTTATGAAAAATGTCTGGACCGACGAACGCAACAGAATGACGTTGAGTCAGTTCGAAGCGAGCTGTTCATTTTTTTGACATTCCGTATAAAGGTATGGAAGTCAAGGAATTATTCAAGAAGATTTATAACGTTGTAAAAGATACTTAATCAAGCAAAACATATTGTCGAAAATAGTTAATCGATTGAGTTAAATAATAAGTCAAATCCAAACAATGTTATCCACAGGGAAATTGTAGAAAAGCAGGCAATTGTGATGTTAATATGTTTAATTACTTATATATTATTGATTACTACAAAATTATTCAAAGATGATTTAATATTAAAGCAGATGATGGTTATATTAATATATGGAAATGTCGTAGTTCAAAAATATATCTATCTTACTCTTTTTCCTTCCCCTCCCCCCTCTCGGTTCACTATTTTCTGAAGACATATCTGGCAACCCTTTATACAGAGTGTCCGGGGAGGAAACATCGAAACTTCGAAAATAAGCTCTTAAGACAATTCTTAGCATATTTTGTCTAATAAACTACATGGATATTCCGAATGTATGAGCCGTATTAAGCACTCAAAAGTTGGTTTCAAAATATGCTTTCTAGGCAAAAGTGTGCATTATACAAGCGTAGAAACACTCCATGAATGTTTTAATTTTTTATTATTTACAAAATAAATGAATATGTTTGTTCAGAAAGACAAATTAACCAAGAAATAAAAAAGTAGTCAAATTGTGTAAATTGGGTGCCCATTTATTTCTGGTTTAAGTATGCTTTGTGGTCAAATACATTAATTTCTTTTGTTAAGAATACACAATTTACATATTTCTGGAGTGTTTCTATGCTTCTGCAATGCAACTCTTTGCCTAAAAAGCATATTTTCAAACCAACATTTGAGTGCCTATAGCGGCTCAGCCATTCGAAATATCCATGTAGTTCATTAGACAAAATGTGCTTAAAATTGTCTTAAGAGCTTATTTTCGAAGTTTCGACGTTTCCTCCCCGGACAGCCTGTATTAATTTCTTCCTTCCTCTCCTTAATGATAGCTCTGTCGTGATCAGTTAAGTATGAGAGTGTAGTGGGTGCGAGAATGTAGTGGGTGCGAGAATGTAGTGGGTGCGAGAATGTAGTGGGTGCGAGAATGTAGTGGGTGCGAGAATGTAGTGGGTGCGAGAATGTAGTGGGTGCGAGAATGTAGTGGGTGCGAGAATGTAGTGGGTACGACAAAGTAATGGGTACGAGCATGTAGTAAGTACGAGCATGTAGTGAGTGTGTACGAGCATGTAGTGAGTTAGTACTAGCATGTAGTGAGTACGAGAAGCTAAGAGAAATTGTATCGTAATCAAATATTAGCATTTTTCAGCCAAAAGTGTATCTTTGTGTGTTTTTGCATTCTCTCTAACGAAATCATTGTCATCTCTTACACGTTCAATGGCTGAATAGTCTTCTGTCAATGTAATATATTCCAAATTAGCAATTAGTAGGGGGCTGATTTTGATGACATCGCCAAAAATTATTAATAAAACGCTCTCAAAATGATTTTAAACTTTCTTAAAAGTAAATAAAAATAACGTAAAAAAATTGATCGAAAGCATTTCAAATGAAGAACTCTAGATGTTGAATATGATGCAATCGAAACTTCTACCTTTCATTCAAGCGAAGTCAGCTTGCAAACTTTTGGTTTGGCCTGTTCTTTACCAGGAAATCTGTCTTTGGAAATACTATTGCCCCGACCGCCCCCATTCCTTCACCTTCCCCACTGCCCGGACTATTCCCAAAATCATGTCCCTCCATCTTCTCCACCTCGTTTGCTATCCTCACCGACCCAGACATTCACATCTCGCCCATCAACAATATAACCCCCCTTCACTGCCAACCCAGCTTTGCCGTCTCCGCCAACTCCACGAGTTTCTCTGCAGCGTTCACTTCACCTCCCAATCCCTTCGTCCCTGCTTTCACTGTTGTCTTTGCCACCCCTACCGCTCTCACTGGCATCGCATTTCTCCCCATTCACTCCTCCTTCCCCGCTTCGCTTAGCCTCTTCCACTTTATCCTCCTGCTCCTCTTTCTCCTCCTTTTCGTCTTACACCACCGTCTGTACCAACCAGGCTCCATCACCGCCAACACTACGAGTTTCTCTTCACCATTAACGTTTCCACGTGGCTCCTCCGTCCTTATATGGCCTCCACCGTTTTCAGCTCTCCCTCTTTCCCCATAGCCGCCACCGGCCGCGCCACCCGCTCTCCTCTATCTACACTGCGCTCACCACCACCACTACCACCACTACCTCCTCATGCTTTTCTTACGTCTCTTCCCTTTCCCTTTTTTCCTGCTCCTCCATGTCTTCTTTCTCCTCCATCTGCTCGTCCTCCTACTCTTTCTTTCCATCCTCCACCTTTTTCTCCTCCACCTCCGCGTATTTTCCTTCTCCACTTTCTCTTTCTTCTCCTCTAACTCCTCCAGCTCTTCTTCCTTCTCCGTCGCCACCTCAACATCTTTCTCCTTTTCCTCCTTCATTCTCATTCTCCACCTACTCCTCTGCCACCTCCTCATCATCTTTCTTCTACCTTTTCACTTTTTCTCCTCCATCCTCCCTTCTCATCCTCCTCTTGCTTCTCTTCCTGTTCCTCCTTCAACTCCTCCTCTTCTCCTCCCCAACACCTTCTCCTTCACCCCTTCCTGTCCACATCCCCCTCCTCTTACACCACCATTGCAGCCCGTCTCCAGGCGCCATCTTCTCCACCTCCTTCTCTTCCTTCTCCTCTTCAACCATGCAAACGCATTCCCCCAGCGCCATCCTCCACCTCTTTCTCCTCCATCTTCTCGTCCTTTTCCTCCTCCTCTTCCTTCTTCACCTCCTCTTCCTTTTCATCCTCCCTGATTTCTTCCTCCTCCATTCTCGTCCCTTTTGTCTTCTTCCTTCTCATCCTCCACCTCCTTCTCCAAGATCCAAACCCTTCCCCCAGCGCCATCCTCCTCCTCCACCTCCCCCCCCCAAGAACCGCATGCGCCATCCCGGGTGCGCCCCCACTTATAGTCGGCCGCCTCGCCTCGCCCCGCCTCTCCCGCCCCTGCCGGCGCGCCGCCTAAGTAAATTAGCCCGTGCTCGCGCGCGCTCGCGAGCGCCCTCTTGAAGCAGTAACCGCGCTAATGAACGCGTCCTCCGGAGGCCCATCAACCCCCTCCCCCTCCCCCCTCCACCCCCACCCCCGCCCGCTCCTTCCCCTCCGCTCCGCGCCGCAACTTCATGACGGCGGCGCCCACGCGCTGAGCGATCGGGCGCCGGTTTGCGGCCGTTGCCGATAGAGCGCCGGTGACTTCGTGGCCGCCCGCAATTACCTACGAGGGTCGTACCACAAGTAAGGTTCCCGTATTTTTTACAAATAGAAAACATTATTTTTTGTTATTAATTTATACATCGTTGGAAAGCTTACTGTAAGAAGGGAGGTGAGCAATGGACCGTGATGGAATTCCTCTCTTCAAACAAAACCTACAATAGCTCGTGAAGGACCACCTTCCAATTTAGATTTCTCAAGGCAGGAAAGGTTGCCTGGGTTGTGAGTGTCAGCAATTGCTTTAATGAAACACAACACATGAATTCAATAAGATATAATTAACCAAATACCTTACAACTACATTACATGAAAGCATGGAAAGGTATGCCTTGACTGCATTTGTGCAGAGCACTTTGATGCATGGACTGAAAAGAAATAAAACAAATACACATTACATAATCTTGAAGGATGGCACCAGTAGCTGGAGGACTGGTGGCCGTTGGAGTGGTCACTGCTATCCCATGATGCAAACAGAGCACCAATGTTGGCACGTCGATGTCCGCGATATAAGGGACTTGAGAGTAAGTCACTCACAGAGCAGAAAGCTAAACAGACATGATTGTCTCACAGTGTAAAAAGCACGCATTTGACTAGCGTGGTGTTTGTCGCGTAAAACACCTCACATATTAACACGACGAGGTGTACAACATAGGTAACTTGAAATAACTCACTCACAAAGCAAAGAGCGAAACAGACATGATTGTCTCACAGTGTAAAAGGCACGCATTTGACTAGCGTGGAGTTTGTCGCGTAAAACACCTCACATATTAACACGACGAGGTGTACAACATAGGTAACTTGAAATAGCGCACTCACAAAGCAAAGAGCGAAACAGACATGATTGTCTCACAGTGTAAAAGGCACGCATTTGAGTAGCGTGGAGTCCGTCACGAGAAACGCTTCACATGGCGACTACATGCCGACTGACTGAATACTGAATTCGCTCGCAAAGCAGAGCGATGTTTGGCGCGCATAAATGGCGCTGTCCAATGAGAATTAAGATAACAAAATGATTTACTTGTAATTATTGTAAAGTAAAGAAATTTAAGATAAAATATATAAAACGGGCATGAATTTTGAGCGTAATAATTATGCCAACAAATATGACTGACGGTGGAGTCTTAAAATGTTTTATATTATATAACGGACTGTGCCTGGCAATTTGAGGCGCGCATACTGGCGCTGCCCAATCAGAAATAACGTAACAAAATGATATATGTGTGAGTATTGTAAAATAAGAAGTAATTTAAGATAAAACATAAGAGACAGGCATGAATTTTAATGATAATAATTATGCCATCAAGTATGACTTGACAATAAAGTCTTAGAATGTTTTTATATTACGTAATGGATATAACCAGCTGGCGCCTGGCAGTTAAGAGGCGCGGTTCGTAGAATTTCAGCGTTGCCTGGTGGTGCGTTGAGAGAAACAGTGTTGTGACATGTACTTCCGTTAAATTGCAACACAAATATTGGAATAGAAGCTGCGAGGTGCGAGGTGCTTCAATGAATATAATAAGGAATAAAATAAAGTATACATATGGTAGCTTGTTCGAACACTTACACTGTTGTCTATTTTTCAACGTAGTGTCAATTTTTTTCGACGCACTTTTGAAGACGGTGCTCGAGCTTTTGTATTCCTAAGTCGAAGTCTCCCGCCAATCCGTTGAGGAAGTGTGTGACCTCTGATCGGACTTCATCGTCGCTCTTGAAGCGTTTGCCACGTAAGTGTTTCTTTAGGTGATAATCGTTGGGGGCTAAGTCCGGGCTGTAAGGGGGATGGGGCATAACGGTCCATCCAAATTTCTTCAAAAGCTCTTGTGTTGGACGAGCGACGTGGAGTCGAGCGTTGTCGTGAAGAAGCACTACTCCCTCCGTCAGTCGTCCTCTCCGTCAATTCTGGATTGTTCCTTCTGGATTGCGGTAACTTCCTTGCGTGGAGAAACCGGATTACTGCTCGAACCTCGCACTTGGCGGGAGCGGCGATCGACACTTCTATCTCTGACGGCTGCCACGCGAACACTGAGCGACGCAGCGAATCGCGGACGGGCACGCTTGAGAGTGGGGGAACCACTGCGCACGGCGCTGTTTGGGGATTTACCCTTGCACCTTCCCTGGAGGCTGTAGCTCATTGGGAACATTATTTTTGGTACAACCCTCGTATTTACCAGCGGCCCGGTGTGTGCTGACCCCCTCATCTCCTCCGAGGGAGGGAGAACATGTCGGCGAAAAATGTTTCAAAGGCCGATGTACACGGTACAGTTTTCGTGCAGATTCTCGTACATTTTCTGTACAGAAACGTCAAGATCTCAAACTGAACGTATAAAAGCCAAAAAGTAGCGCATACACGGTCTATACGCTTTCTGCATGAATCGCCTCAAGCCGCCGCCAGGGGGGCTAGCGGGAAACAACTGAATTGCGTCGTCCGAGTACTTTCAGTGATGGTATTTCTGTGCGTGCGTTCTGGCTGTGATCTTTATTTAGTATTAATTAACTATGGGAGGCATAGAGAATAAAAATTGGAAGGCAGAGATAAGGGAAGAGGTAGTTTATCACAATATATCACTTCATACAATCGCACCTTGACAAACCTAACCACAAAATCGACATGGCCGATTACCGTTAGTGAACGATTCTGCTGCTAGGGGCGCTGGAGTCAAACTATGCTTTCTATACAGGAAAAATTACGAACATCTGTGAGTTTGTGTTAAAACGTGTCGAGTTTTTCGGGGATGGTTAGGGCACAAGTATATTGTGAACATTTTTTTGTACTTGCTGTCCTCTCTGCAGGATCACAGATGGGCAGGCTCCCTGATTTTTCCTTGTTTTTTAAGAACTCCATGCTCGTGCTCTAACTTCATGACGACGCCTACACGCTGAGTGATCGGTTGCTGCTTTGCGGCCATTGGCGATAATCTGCGCAGGTGACTAGTTTGCCGCCCCCAATTACCATATTCACTAGTGTGTGGAGACCTCTCGTTTCCTCTGAGGGACGGAGTACATGCCGGCGAAAAATGTTTTAACACTCGCCTACCAGAGCCCGCAGAAGTCCTGTAGGGTGGTGATCGTAAAATAAATTGCAAGATAATATTAAAGGAAACAATTGTCTTTTAAAGGACACATTCACAGGATGAATAAAAACAGAATTTCAAGGCGGATTCTTACAGTCATCATCTCAGGCTAGGGAGAAATCAAGGGGATAAAAGAAATCTAGGAAGACCTCAGACAACCTCTCATAACAATAAATGATGCAGAAGGTACAAAAAAATTCAGGAACACGAAAAAAAACAACAATCATTTAACACCACAACACAATAGAGCTCAGGATGTACTTGGACAACGGATTGCAAGAAACAACGCAGTGAACATGTGAAGAAAATTTGGGACCAGAAAAACATAAACAGTCATCATAAATCTGCTGTTTTTCACTGCCGTCTGTAATGGAATCCATCCTGTAGTTCATGGGTATTGGTCCATCAGTGAAAATATAATATGAGTTTGCTGACGTTTGGGAGTTTTACATCTCCAATATATTAACACGGTTAGATATACAGAGTGTCCGGGGAGGAAACGTCGAAACTTCGAAAATAAGCTCTTAAGACAATTCTAAGCATATTTTGTCTAATAAACTACGTGGAGCATTTGCTCAATGGATCAGGAAAACCTGATCGAGATAGGGGTCATCGACCAAGAAGCTGAAGAACATTACTTTTTACAGATATATTAAGTCTTTTTAAAAATGCTGCAGCCCCAAATGTTAACTAATGCTTAATACGTCATCGTTAAATTAAATATTATTTTTCTTTTTGATGTTCGGTATAGTCTCTAATTGTGTAGAAACATTACTGAAATAAGCGGTTTCTAATTGTCAACCTTGATAACTGGAATTCCTAGATATAGTGGGACTTTTACATTCTCCTTCACACTCCCTACAAACACTTTATAACTCGAACCAAGATGAGCGGACAATTTCGATAATTTATAATTGTTTTCTCCTTCAGTTTCGAGATACTATCTACATCCCACAGATTTGCCGAACCAAATTATGCAAATAAATCTCAAACATAATTGGTCTTTTTAAAATTTTACAGTCCAAATTGTAATCATCAGTGTAAATCATTGTTAAAATATACATTATTACACTTTTTGATGTTCAATATATCCTACAATGTTATAGCAACTGTTACTGAAATAACTAGTGTCTAATTGCCAACCTTTATAACTGAAATTCCTGGATATGTCGGGACAATTTCACTCCACTTCACACTACCTACAAACACTTTATAACTCGAACCAGGATGAGCCAACAATTTCGATAATTATAATTGTTTTCTCCTTCAGTATCGAGATACTATCTACATCCCACAGATTTGCCTACTCTATTCAAACGGGTACATTTTTTTCACTTTCCTGCAATTACAACTGCTAATTCATTGGGGCCCCCTAATACGCTGTAGCCTTTTCAACACCTCTCCGCCACTGCTCGTCGATCTCGCCGTTCCAACAGCGTCATAAATAATGCTAAGTTTTAAAAAAAATTCTACAAATAAATCTCTCCCCGGTCCGGCCCGCATGTTTAATTACACGCATAGATAAGGGCAATTCGTTTTAAAACTGTCAGCGAAGTTGCGTTTCAGAACGCACCCACTCTACTCCCACGGGGTGTGGGGGTGTGGCGCCAAGGGTCGAATTTTTTGAACGCGCCCCCCCCTTTATGCTCGGCCATGCGTGAATATCGCTCTCGCCCCCGCCGCGTCCAGAGAGACAAGTTCAGTCACGTGTGCGTGTTTATGTGCGTTGGCTGCGTCGATATGGTTCGACTTTGGGACGAGGGGTGAAGCTTTTTATGTTCTCTCGATAATTCAATTTGGGCGGGGAGGGGGGTGTTTTTGAATGTAGGCATTTATGTGATTATTTGTATTATGAATGTACGACGCGGTCACCGTATCCAGAATTCATTGTGTGTACTTTTTTTTATTAAATATTGTGTTCATCTTTTTTTTCTCTTTCCATGAGGGTCGCACTCCTATCATACGATCAGGTCGATGTGCTGGACAGCTCACTATCCAGATAAGGGGTCGTTGGACAAATACGTTCGCAAAAATTCCATTTTTTACTTTCCTTCCTTAGTGTAATGACGTAATATAAAGTTTCAAATGCTCGTACATGCAATGAACGTTTCACAATTGGACAATTTTGAAAAATGTAATGTCAATAATGCCAAAAAGTAAGTGATATAACGAGAAAATACAATTATTAACGTACAAAATGGATTAAATCGTTAATCAATGTACTTATTATTACCATGGGCATTACATGCACAGAAGTTACATATTGCATTCCTGTACAGTATTATACAACTTTCGTCGTTTACTCCATAAATCGTGGTTTTGCGACTATATTTGTGCTTATTCTTTCAAAACATTAATGGCCTTGCAGCGTCAACTGCTAGTTGACGCTCCCGAAAAGAAAAAATAATCAATCGACTATTTGCGATTGGAGGAGAAATACCTGTCAATGTAATTCCACCCAAGTCTTTTTGAAGTCGCTTTTGCTACACGTGATAGGCGTGGAGGGTTAATTACTTGTTAGCAGTGTATTCAAAATCAAAATTGAATGTCGTTTGCAGTTCTTTCACATAGAGGTGAACATTCTTTATTTTCTTAAATTAAAATGCTGCTTTTACCTTTATACATAAGAGTGTAGTAAGATAAAGTAGGGAATCTGAAGCTCAGCAACACATGTGCACCTGCATATACCATAACTGATTCGTCATACATGATTGAAATTGTATATGTGACTCATTAAATATTATTATTATTATTATTATTATTATTATTATTATTATTCCACTACATCACGACTAAAGATGTTGTAAGTCGGCTGAATATAAAAACTACTCCAGGTTGCAACCAGGTACCTAGGGAGCAGATCCGGTGACAATACTTTACGCAAAATGTGGGCTGTTCCAAATAAGGCAATGTCTTGCACTACCCAGTCTTTTGAATGACCTGGAAGTTTAGCCGAGTTCTTACACAAATTTTGCGGAACAAATCCCAGAATCCGATGGCTATCGGGACGACCTGTGCTTTTACGCCCCACATTCAACTGATCTCGATTTCCAAACTCTTGTATTTAAGACGTTTCTCTGCCTCCTTGGTAACGACGTTTTGATCGCAAGGTACAGCAACATCGACAAGCAAACACGATTTTTTCGCCAAATCCCGGATCACTATATCCGGTTTGTTTGCCGCCATAGTGCAATCCGTTTGAATTTGTTGGTCATACAATATCGTACACAATCCAACCGATGTCACCGGTTTTGGTCAGTGTTCGTACCACTTGGGGCATGTGTTTGGAACTTCGAAGGCGCTGCAGATCTGCCAGTGGAGGTAGCTACACACCTTATCGTGTCTTATCAAGTATTGGGTCTTTGCTAGGATTGGACAAGCTGAGACAATATGATCAATTGTTTCTACGTGTTCCTGGCAAATGCGGCATTTATCATCTTGGGAAATTTTGAGAACCGCTTTATCATAATGTCGTGTTCTCAAGGTCTGATCTTGGGCAGCTATTAGAAGTGCTTCCGATTCTGGCTTCATTCTTCCCCTTTTAAGCCACATAAATGATTGATCTTCATTGATCTGTGCTCTGTCCATTCGTTTCAAATATTGTCCGTGGAGTCGTTTGTCTCTCCACGACTTGTTTAACATTTTTTGTGTCTCACATTTCATGTTAAGCATCAGATGTTCGGTGTCTCTGTCATTCTTGGCGTGTCTTGCAGAGTCTTGTTCGCAATGCTTCTTGCTACACTAACAATGCTTCTGTTTCCCATTCTTCGGTCAGATTTCATGATGTGCCTCATTAGAGAGTCATCTTGATGGCTGACTACATACTTTCCCATCCCGACTATTGCGTTGTAGCAGGAGACCTAAATTTGTCTGAGGCCTCTTCCTCCTTCCTTACGTGACGCATAAAGTCTATGTACATCAGCTCGAGGGTGGGCGATATGATGCATTGTTAGAAGTTTTTTGGTTTTTCGATGCATGATGCGAATTTCTTGCTCAGTCCAGTCCACTAGTCCGAAATTGTATTCGGCTACAGGCACCGCCAAACTACCTATCACTGATATTTTATTGCTTGAGTTCAGAGCGGACTGCAGGATAAGACTCACTCTTCTGTAATACTCCCTCCGAATTCTCTCGTTTATTGAGTCGTTCGAAATGGTCTCACATTCTTGTCTTCCGCCGGTTGTCACGTTGTGTCTTCCGCTGTCCATTTCATCTCTGCGTAATTTCTGAAATGTAGTTTGGTTTGTAGCTGTTCTAAAATGTTCATTGTATATCTCCCTCTTCCTCTTTTTCCAACAGTTGTACAGTCTTAAATTGTTATTAAGAATTGATTATTTCCAAAAATGTACCCAAAGAATTACAAACGTCCATTTCAAGTGTATGTTCTGGCAGAGAAAGGGAGGAACAAATGAGGGAGAGCAGGGCGAGTGTCCATCTCGGAATGCGCGTGGTCCCCGAAGCAGCCCCTGGGGTGCGCCGCCCTCAGCCGGCGGAGGGCGCGAGGCAGGTGGCCGGTCGCGCCCCATTTGTCCTGGGGGGGAGGGGGGCCAATCTGTCCCCCTGATGGCTCTGCGATTGTCCCCTCCTGATGGTCTCCGCTCTCTTCTCGCCGCCCCTCCCCCGTCCCCACTCGCCGCTCTACTTGCTCTTGGGGGAGCATCTCGCTTTCTGTCTTCCTTCTCTCCTTCTCTCTCTCGCTCTGTCTCTGTCTCTCTCTGTCTGTGTGTGTAAGGGGAGAGGATAGGACAAGGAAGAGGAAGGAAAGATCGCGCGCGGTCCGTGGCCCGTTTGTTAGGGTATTGTTCTGGCATTCGCCTGGTGTTGGTCGGAGAAAGCACGGAAAACTACCGATCAGAGCAGCCGGCCGGTAGAATTCTCCTCCAGACAGCGACTGAATTCGACATACTACGTATATATCTGGCTTCTCTCTCCCCCTTCTCTCTCCCTCCTTCCCTGTTTCCCTCCCTCTCTCTATCATCTTCGCTATGTAGCCAGTGTGGAAAAATCCCGCCATCGTGTGTACTCGAACCGTAGGACCTCGCGGTCAGCGGCACCGCAGCGCCGCGAGCGGGCGAAAGGAGCCCTTTCCCCCAGAGGGCGCGTGATGGAGCGAGGAGCGGCCGCCCTCAAGAGGAAGCGATGCCATTTTGTCCTTCATCTTGTTTTACGCGCCCGCCCTCCCCGCTCCCTTTAGGCCATCGTGGACGTCCAGTCGAGGGGCGGGGGGAGGGGGGCAATCGAAGGCCCATCTCGCGGACAGATTGCTCGGCCGGCGACAAATGGCGCGGAGACGACCGCCGCACCTGACCCGCCCCCGCCCCTCCCCTTCCGTTTCCCTCCCCGCCCCTCCCCCTCCCTTCCCTCTCCTTCCCCCTCCCCCCCCCCCCACGCCGATGCACTCGGATGGGGCGCCGAGCCGCTCGCATTACGATTCGATGACCTACGCCGGGGACACTTGCCATCCACGCCTCCACCTCCCTATGTACCTCCACGTCTCGATCTTTGCTATCGACTGCCTTGATATCTCCTACTACGAAATGGCTCATACTTTGATTACACAACATTGATACAGTAAACCCTCGTTAGCGTGTTCTCGATTAACATGAATTTCGCCGTAACGCGAACAAAACGTCGGTCCGAGGAACGGATTACGGTAATACAGACATTTATAATACTCGGATAACACGGATTTTTAAAACACGAACTTCGATTATTTCGGACCCTTGGAATTCGTGTTAATGAGGGTTTACTGTACATCAAACTACGAATTGGCCAATGACTCATACTTTGATAACATCTTGATACATCCGACTACGAGTGGGGGAGGTGGCTCAGGGCTTCAACTGACGTAACTGCAGTCCCTCTGACCGGGAGGTCCTAGGGTTCCACTCCCGACGACGGCAAGATTTCAGACACTAGCTTCTCAGCTACGTCGAATTCAGTCGCTGTCAGGAGCAGAATTCTAGCGGCCGGCTGCCCTGATCGGGAGTTTTCCCGTGCTTTCTCCGATCAACACCAGGCGAATGCCAGAACAATACCCTAACAAACGGGCCACGGACCGCGCGCGATCTTTCCTTCCTATTCCTTGTCCTATCCTCTCCCCTTACACACACACACACTAACATGCACTACACTGCCACACATGCCGGGACAACGGTCGGGAGCTTAGAGCTTGTCCCGGCTGGGCGGTGCACCGCTGGTGAGAGATACCTGGTTGGGGAAAACCCCGCTAGTCGACTGTGTTCTGTGGCTCAGGGAATCAACTGTTCTCACTGCATTGCCTCTTACCTGGAGGTCTTTCAGTAAAATCTCGACGGTGTAAGGATTCACGATACTAGTTTGTCAGCTAGGTCGTATTCACTCCCTGTCTGGAGGAGAATTCTAGCGGCCGGCTGCTCTGATCAGTAGACTCCGATCAACACCAGGCGAATGCCTGACTAGTACCCTAACAAACGGGTCACGAACCGCGCGCAATCTTTCCCTCCTCTTCCTTGCCCTATCCTCTCCTTTACATGCTCAAGGCACTACACCACCACACGTGTCGGAAAACCAGTGCGTTAGACTTTGTTCCGACTAGGGGGGAGCTCCGCTGGTTGGATATGGTACCTTTTTGGGAATAACCCTGCCCAACAGGCGTGCACATCCGCGCAGCAATACTACCACCTTCTGGGAGAAAATATTCACTGCATAACAGGACCATGGCAGCGGAGTTACACGAAAACAACTATCAATCAATCATTTGCATGTGTCAATACAACAGTATTTGGTTACGGGTCTATTAGGCTCTATCCTCGCTCCTACAGTGCGGGTTTGCTAACTCTGCCCCTCAAGCCCCTACAGCCACGATGGAATATCACACGGCATTTCGCGTCTTTCTCCGTCGTACTGCTACAAGTCGCATGATCGCCTGCACCGCTTGATACGGTCGCGATAATGCGGTATCTGGCGGAGGACTGAAAACGTCGCGAAATGCCGTGATATATTCAATCGTGATGCCGTGATATATTCCATCGTGAAGACGGCCCTTTAGGGGCAAAGTTAGAAAAATCGTAGTATAAGTAATGAATCTTGTCTGTGGTTTTCAATGCAAGCTGAATGAGAGTTCGTGCCGTAATCCTGCATGGTGCTGCAGAGTTTCATCTCCAATGGCTATTTTCGTCGAGGTGTGTTGTGATTGATGGCATATAATGTCTGGGCGTGAGTAATGAAATCAATTACATACACATTTGCATGTGGTAACAAACTTTCTGTGATCGTTGTTATTATTCTTCATACATTCCAATCTTGTCTTTATTGTCATATTACAGCCTAATGCATTTTTATACCAATAAGTTATTCATACGTGACTATCTTGATGTGTTTTGTTTATTTGTTACCTCAGAGACTGACTGCTGGAGACTTTCTATGTCCACGTAATTGATATTCTTTACACCGCAATCGTTATGAGCCAAATGAGAACCGTGTATACTCACGTATTCATTTTTCATTCTTTCACTTCGTGATTTGTTTGCTTGGTTTTTGTTTTTTTTTAAGAAGTGTACTTATCAGTGTTTAAAAACATTTCTTTTTCTGTTAATTTGTTTCCACTTCCGTAATGAGGCTGAATCGAAAATTCGTTTAAGACGAAGAATCATTGAAGACTGATGGCTTGAGGAATCATTGAGGACTGATACTTGAATTTATTCAGAGCTGCCTCTCATTAAATCAGTTGTTTCGGTGTCATCCAATCGGAAAGTTGAACGCCACAGTTGTGACGTCGCTGTAGTGACGTGTAAGCTCCCGATTGGATGTCACCGTAACAGCTGAAGGCCTGTGAGAGGCAGCTGTAAATTCTGTACCTTTCTCTTGTCTTGACCAGCTCTTGCATTGACAGCTCAAAGCAATACAGACAACAGTTTACTTTGGCATAAGTGTGTCAGACAAGCTCCGTTTATAAGTACAACTGCAGTGTCTCGATACATGAATTGTTAAATCGCCTCTTGCCTTGCAACTTGTGCGAAATGGCGCTGATTACTTTATGCACTAACATGTAACCATCAACTCGCCTTCCTTCATTGCGATTAATCTTAATGAGTCCAATTGGACACTTCCCTGAACTCAATCTGTGTCTTATCTGTCTGACCCGATGTGTGTCTGACTGCGCCCCGTCCTAATACGTGTCCTTACTGCAACGCGGTTAGACCCGAGCACGACCCTAGCCGACTCCAACATTTCCCGATCCCGACCCGACTGGAGCCCGACCCGACAGGAACCAAATAGGACGGGAGTCGGAGCCGACGTGAGCCGAGCCGTAACTGTCCGTAGCTCGAATCGTCAGCGACTAATGTTTACTGGATCCTCGCCGTGTCGAGTCCGATTCATAGTGTCGAGACTGATTCGTAGTCTCGAGACCGGTTCGTAGACTCGAAACAGATTCGTAGCTTCGAGTCCGATTCAAAGCCTCGAGTCCGATTCAGAGCTTCGAGACAGATTCACAACCTCGAATCCGAGACATGTAGTTGCGTCCGATACACAACCTAACCTTCCGTCCAATGTCTAGTCTCTAGTCCGATTCGCTATCTGGAAGCCGAATCCAGGAGATCGCCACCGGGGCACAGGGAACCTTCCATACGTGCAGGCGTCCCGAAATCCGTTAATTCCTCTGGCCTCACTCGCGGCTCCCGGAGCTTCCACGCGCAGCAGCAGCCGCCGCCTCCACAGCATCCACACCCTCGCCTGGCTCCCCCAGATGGCGAGGGCGACACACACGCACACACACACGCGCACACACACACAGACACACGTCCGCACGCATTCCCGGTCTGCGACGCCAGCTGCGCCGCGACCCGCCTCTCCCCTCTCTCTCCCCCTCTCCCTGCCTCCCTCTCCCTGCGCGCTCGCCACCTCATTTGCTCCGACACACCGGCTGCCCGCCCCCGCCCTCCATCGACCCACGTGCGCCGCGAGGGGGCGTCTGATAACGCCCGAAATAGAAACCGCACACGCAGCGATGCGAGTTTTTGATGCCGGCGCTCGCGTTGCGGAGAGCTCTTGGACGCAGTACATCAGGGGCAATGGCTGCTTTCTCGTTCTTGAATCCCATCCCCTTTTCCGTGCAAATTCATAGTCTCTACACCTTTAAAATTCTTGTTGGGTCTTACGAATCAACCACTCGTATGAGGGAATCCCAAGTTCGATTGTTTGTTCTAAATACCATCTTGTAAATAATTAAACCAATATTTAGTCCTAGCGATAGAGTAGGTACTTCGTTTAATTGTGATTGAGCTCGTTCTTAGGAAGCAAGCCAATGTAAATGTCGGGTGATTGAATAAGAATTAAAGTGGTTTTCATAAAATGAGGCTAACAACTTCCAATTTGTTTGTAGTTTTTAACATTTCATTTGTCAGCATGTTCATCCATTCACTAGTTCTTCCTTTATCAGGCATTATCACGCGTTCAGTTTCTCTCTCTCTCTCTCTCTTTGTCTCTCTCTCTTTCTCTCTCTTTCAGCGGAAGCCACCTCATTCGCTCCAGCACATTGATCGCCATCTCCCTCGATGGAACCACGTGCACAGCAAGAGAGCTGATAATTTGCGAAATAGAAACTGCACACGGGGCGATGCGAGTTTTTGATGCCGGCGTTCGCGTTGTGGAGAGCTCTTGGACGCAGTACATCAGGCGCAATGGCTGCTTTCTTGTTGCTGAATTCTCTTTCCTCTGCCGTGCAAATTCGTTGTCTCTACACCTTTAAAATTCTTGTTGGGACTTGTATACGAATCAACCACTCGTATGAAGGAATCCTAAGTTCGATTTTTTGTTCTAAATACCATCTTGTAAATAATTAAACCAATATTTAGTCCTAGCGATAGAGTAGGTACTTCGTTTAATTGTGATTGAGCTCGTTCTTAGGAAGCAAGCCAATGTAAATGTCGGGTGATTGAATAAGAATTAAAGTGGTTTTCATAAAATGAGGCTAACAACTTCCAATTTGTTTGTAGTTTTTAACATTTCATTTGTCAGCATTTTCATCCATTCACTACTTCGTTTATCAGGCATTATTATGGGTTTAGTTTTCTCTTTCTCTCTCTCTCTTTCTCTCTCTCTTTCTATCTTTCTCTCTCTCTTTCTCTCTCTCTTTCTCTCTCTCAGCGGAAGCCACCTCATTCGCTCCAGCACATTGATCGCCATCTCCCTCGATGGAATCACGTGCACAGCAAGAGAGCTGATAATTCGAGAAATGAAAACCGCACACGGGGCGATGCGAGTTTTTGATGCCGGCGTTCGCAGTACGGACGGTTGGACGCAGTACATCAGGGGCAATGGCTGCTTTCTTGTTGCTGAATTCTCTCTCCTCTGCCGTGCAAATTCGTTGTCTCTTCACCTTTAAAATCCTTGTTGGGACCTATAGACGAATCAACACTCGTATGAAGGAATCGTTAGTCCGATTACGGAGACATCCCTTTCTTAGCAAGCAAACGATGTGAAAGAGGGATGAGTAAATGATAAATAATATGGTTTATCATAAAGGAAGATGAACATCTTCCAATTTTTTCCAGACCTTCACATTTCGTTTGTCAGCATTTTCATCCTAGCCCTGGTTCTTTCTTTATCGGACATTATTTTGCATTAGTTTCCTCCCTCCCTCTCTATGCATCTCTCCCTCTCCCTCCCCCTCTCTTTCTCTCTGTCTCAGCGCAGGCCACCTCTTTTGCTCCAGCACATTGATCGCCATCTCTCCCGACCAAAACGCATACACAAAAAGAGGGCTGATAACTCTCGAAATAGAAACCGCACGGGGCTTTCGACTATTGAAAAGGAAGTTTTGCGTAAGAGCATTTGCATTACTATACAGCCCACAACTCGGATGTTTGTGAGTTAGCACTCCGCCTTGGAAATTCTGCATCGTACGTAACGCCAGAACTCACGACAAGTCACTATTCACTCTAAGACTTGTTTAGGAGACATTATGTTCTGAACAAAAAAATTGTGTAAGAAGGATGATTAAATAATAATTGGTCTGACCTATCGGAATTTAAGACGTCTGCCCTAAAATTTCCTACACATTAACATTTCCTTTGTCAGCATTTCCATAGTCGCCTTGACTCAATCATTGTTTTGTGATTGATTCGTGTTTCCGGGCGCGTCAACTACGTAGGTCATTAGTCCCGTAAGCGTAGTGCGTGTTTTCCGTCGGGAGGTGGCGGTGATCTTTCCCCGCTGGATGGCGAGATCCGTGGCCGACCTACCGTCTTCTAGCAGGGTTTTCCCCTCAACCAGGTATCTCCCACCGGCGGGGCACCGCCCCAGCCGGGACAAGCTCTACGCTCCCGCATTTATGATAGTGTAGTGCATGTTAGTGTATGTGTGTGTGAGGAGTGAGGATAGGACAAGGAAGAGGAAGGAAAGATCGCGCGCGGTCCGTGGACCGTTTATTAGGGTTCTGTTTCGACATTCGCCTGGTGTTGATCGGAGAAACCACGGAAAAGTGCCGATCAGAGCAGCCGGCCGCTAGAATTCTCCTCCAGACAGCGACTGAATTCGACCTCGCTGACAAGCTAGCTGTCGAAAATGCTGCCGCCGTCGGGAGTGGAATCGTAGGACCTCCCGGTGAGAGGCACTGCAGTGACATCAGTTGATGCCTCTCCCTATCATTGTTTTGTGTTTTGTTCTCTATCTCTCTCTTCTTTTCTGCCCTGGTGGTCCCCGCCTCATTTGATCCAACACACCGGCCACCCTTCTCCCCGATGGAGTCACGTGCACGGTGTGTGTGTGTGTGTGTGTGTGTGTGTGTGTGTGTGTGTGTGTGGATGTGTAAGAGATCGAAGATGATTATTCCCCAAATGGAAACCGCACGTACCATTCTGCAGCGGGAGGGACAGTTTTTTGTATCAACATTCACGTTGCAGTGAGCTCTTGGATGCATATCTGACGAAATAAAGGGTTACTTCTCCCTCTTGAATCTTCTCTTCTTTCCCTTGAAAATTCATTTCTTCCGAAACTCTCCCCGTTGAAAACCTTGCAACGAACGTAACATGTATCCTTTCGACAAGTCATCATTCGTACTATGATACTGAACGCAGAGGCATTCTGTTCTCAGCCAACAAGCCTTCTGAGAGAATGTTGATGAAATCAGAATTAATATCATCTCTTTCTGTGTCATTCTAAAGCTAATGACTTCAATCTTCCGAAATATCCCAGGCGTTATCATTTCATTTTTCGGCATTTCTAAATCGCCATACTTACTTTTTTATGTCTTCAGATGTCTGTCTGTGAAGGAGATTTTATCTTCAGAATATTGGGAAAGAAAGCAACAAAAGCTCTGCACAGTGTGAAATGGAATGGCAATAGTCGACAAGAAATAAAGGAATGAATATTCCGTAGCTTGGTAGAAAATATAGTCCTTTGTGGAGGAGACAGGTGACTCCAAATAAAAATAAAACAGAGTCAATATAAGAAAATGTTGCCACAGTCTCGACTCGAACCTTGGGACCTCCCTGCCGCATGATTTGAATTTGCACTAGACTTGTGAATGAAGTTTCTGTACAGTTGGCCTCACATTGGTAACAAAATAGCAGATTCTCTCACTGAAAATATTAATTCTGAGTAAAAATATCTGTAAAATTACAAACATTGAAATTACTACACGTTATAATCAGACAATTTATATGTAACCTTTGGCTAATCTACATTTATGTTTACTAAACGGCAAAATTCATCTCCAAACTCATATATACGTCGATAGACCTTGACAAACAACACAAATATGCACGTTCTCACAGTGTAGCGTCTCTAGGGGTCGAAATTTGTTTTTCGCGACGAGTTATCATCTGACACTTGAGTTTCCGGCGCCGTCATCACTGACCAATCAGATAACTATAAAGAAGCCTCAGTCACAAATCTAGTGCAAATTCGAATCATGCCTCCCGGCCAGAGGCGCTGCAGTGAAATCAGCAGATGCCCTGAGCCACCTCAGCCGTCAGTATCGAGGTGAATTAAGACGTGTTCTCGAACGTAGAGAAATTTGACTTCCCCACTTCCTCACCGCGCCTACAGATTTACGATTCATTCCACGTTTTCATCCGCTCATTTTCATTTCCTCAGGAACGTTTTTCAACCTGCTTCGTTCGCATTCTATTCCTAAACACACACACACACACACACGCACGCACGCACACGCACACACACTTATACACTGTTACCCCTCGCTGTCTTTCCACCGCGACTGTCATCCACGCTTCAGCAACTTCATCCCTCTCTGCCCTTCACCGCACCGCCTCAACCGCTGCGTCGACTACCCCACTTCTGCCCCAAACCACCACCGCCACCGCAGTCTTGCCAACTTGGCGACAGCGCGCGCCGCTGTGTCGTGGGCTCGGTTGCTGACAGTCGCTCGTCTTTCGCCCCAGGCCCACAGAAGGGGGCCTTGTGTCGGGGAAGGAGGAGGCTTTGAGACAAGAGAGCGGGAGATGACTTGCCCGGGAGTCGCATTCGTTTGTCATCCGTTTTAGTTCGCGCCGCCGCCGCCGCGGGCGCTGAAGTGGCGAAGGGGCGGACGTTTGTGAGACGACGTTGGTGGATGAGGAGTAGAGGTGTCGGGTGAATGTTGCATGGCAAGACGGTTGCTGAGTGGTGGAGATGTGAAGGGTAGAGAACACTGGCGGATGTAAGGGGGCCTTGCCCCTCCCCAAAAGGCCTCGGGTTTTAATAATAATAAATAATAATAATAATAATATTATTGTTATTAAGAAGAAGAACTTGTCTAAACTCCCCGGTAATTCAAAAGACTGGGAAGTGCAAGAAGTTGCTTTATTTGGAACAGCCCACATTTTGCGCAAAGTATTGTAGAGTTGACAGTCCCTAGATTTACTCCTTAGGTAGCTGGTTGCAACCTGGAGAAGATTTTGTATTCAGCCGACACATCTTTAGTCGTGATTTAGATTAATAATAATAATAATAATAATAATAATAATAAAAAATTATTTTTCCTTGTAAATGGCTTGTTGTCCAGTGGCGAGTTACAAATACAATAATCTTTCGTTTACCTTCCTTTATTTGGTGAAATTGATTTGAATATTTGTTTACGTTCGAATTACGGAAATATTTAAACAACAGTATTGTGTAGTATCATATACACACTACAACAATAATACACAATAACAAATACGTTTATTATTTAACAAAAATCTGCGATGTCCCTCGCCAAAATGATCGGCTGGATCCGCCTCTGCTAGAGAACAGGCGTTCAAGCTCCCGGCTGGAGGACAGCATCACAGCTGACTGTCAACGGACTTAATTTTTTTTAACGAAGTATAGTCCAGAAAGTAGTACGACTTAAATTTCATATTGGGGTATTCTTTTTTTTCTTTCTGTCTTCAAAAATTTCACAAATGTATTTGTTTAAACATCTTTCACATCGTTAAAATCCACATTCCCAGCGATTTATAAACACTACTGCATTTGTGAGTTAAATTAACTAAAATGACTTTAAATGAAGTTTTTCGAAAACAAAAAAAATCTGTGAAAAAGAGCTTCAAATTTCACATTTACAGTAACGCTTAAACGCCATTTTCTTAAAAACGCTCCACATTTTTTAAAGAAAATTGCCATTAAGGACGAGGTTTTAGTGTTCTTTAATATTCTTAAAGTAATATTCCGGTTCTAGTTTTACGAAACCGGAAAATTGAGAAAATGTCAAAAAAATGTACTTCGGGCAGCTGGCAAGAGGATGGGGCAAGACCGTAAAGCCAAGGAAATTAGAAAACTTTACTAAGAAAAAGTCTGTGTCATTCTATAGCACCACGAGTTTTCATTGTAACACTTCTTTTGGGTGTACCAACGCGTTATTGCACTACCCTAAAGTCACTCCAGTAAATTTTTCTTTCATTTGGAGTGTGGTTTCTGCTTATGTTATACGTCAAGTACGAAATAGAAACTAAAGCCAAATTTATTTCAAATATTTAATTCCAAACCATTAAAAACATATTATCAAACTAGTATTCTGTCACTAAAATGTAATTTGTTAAACGATTACTGGTATTTTAATATTTTTTGACATGGTCAGTATTTGCCCGCCGTTGATCAAGGCAGAAAAGAACCCTGGTTCTGCTATTGTTACGAATAAGTTTCACATATCCATTGTTTCACATTGCTCGCATCTGAGTTTCGCTCTTCTCTCGTTCTTCTCTTGTCTCTGTGAAGACGGACTTGACTCGGAGTTGCATTCGTTTGTCATCCGTTTCAGTTCACATCGCCACCACCGCGAGCGCTGAAGTGTCGGAAGCTGTCTGCGGTGTAGGGGGAAGAGACTTTGACGTGAAGTCGCGTACGGGGGTGGAGAACAAGCAGTTGCAAAGTCGAGATAGAAGGCACGTTACAGGAGGCCGTGACGTTATTGACGTGGAATGAAACACTAGAGATGATTTATGGAACGTCACAACGCTCGACGTGGTGCGGTTCGAAGCAAATTTTGTTGAACATTTTCAAATATTTTTTTAGTTTTTGTTTGTTGTCATATTTTGTCAGGTTTTGAATGATTTGAGATCGCTGTACTGGAATCGCGATTTCACTTTTTAAGGGAGTATAAATCTGTTTAGAAATAACTTGTTTTTGAGTGATTAATTACAAGAGAAATATTAAATTGTTTGCAACACTATTTTGTTTTGTTAACATTTTATTTATATATTGTTATTGTATTATTTTATATTATGACATTAGGTCTCAATATTTGGAACTAATCTGACAATACGTCCCGTGGCAGAAAGATACTGAATCAGTTGTAATCTCTATCATGCTTCGGAGTCTTATACTGTTATTACTCGTTCACTTTACATTTGCAGACGGCAGAATTAGGAACTAATGTTGTTTTGAAAGCGAAGACCCGAACACACAACCGAGAATACACGAATGGCCCCGATGTCAATCAGCATCTGACCAATCAGCTGTCTCCGAAGGTAGCACAAGCGCTACGGAGTCCATAGTACGGACACAGCTGACGAATTATGCCTTTCTGGCAGTGAGCTGGAGTCGTGCTCCTATTCACAACATTCACGCACAATATTTTTATTTCTTCTTTGCACTTATCTACTGCTTAATGGTTATGTTCTTGCCCCGACGGGGTTTTGTGTGCTGCTCACCGCCATCTATATCATATTAAACGGTCAGTATATACTGCAGACGCGCGTTTCTCATTCAGTCGGCGGTGACCTCATGTAAACAGATCGCAGCGCTCCGTCTGCAAATGTAAAGTGAACGAGTAATACTGTTCATCATCTGTGGACTGGAGGTGACCGCTTAACTGAGGTTAATCCTCGAAAGAGGCCTGTTCGCTGGCCTTAGACTGCGGGCCAGGTGACCGATTAAAAGAAGGAACATGTACACACATCTTATGAGAAAATAAATCGTTTTCACGAAACTACTGTTAATGGATTGATTAATTGATTGTTCGTGATTCCGGGCGCGTGGACAGCTAAGTTCAGAGTCCCGTAGCTGTAGCATGTTTTTTCCCTCGAGAAGTGATCATCTTCCCCCAGAAATTTTTAACACAGAAAGAAATGAGCGTTTTTTGCAAAGATTGGTAACAAAATAATCGCTCCGATGTAATAAAATCTATTTTAAGGGCAAATTAGTTATATATTTAGTCTCTTATCCCTCATCATGTCCTTCGTGAAGGAATAATACTTCCTGCCGCGACAACATGGAGAACGATAATTTGAATAATTCTATTTCCCCCTGAAATTTAGAAGATGTGCACACATAATGAAGTTACATTTATGTCCAGAAGCAAAACAAGGGGCCGTCTCAGCATTTGCTCAAAGGATCAGGGAAACTGGACGAAAAAACCTGATGGAGATGGGGGTCATTGACCCAGAAGATGAAATGAGTAATATTGATAATACATTGCAGTGACAATCTTGCAAATGTGAAAAGCAATTTCCTTTATATTTTATTCGTGCTTTTGCAAAATACATTCAAAGTCCTAGGGTTGATGTCATTCTTTTTAATTATTTTCCATTTAAATATATTGCTGAGCATGTCAGCGACATATGCAACGCATATGCCTCCGCATTTGTTCTGATTTGTAGCCATCTGGCGATGCCATTCAACAGTAAAAGCTACACGACTTTTTGAGTACTGTAATATGTACTATATTAATTTGGCCATGTTTCCTGATTGAAATGCAAGTTGATAATTAATTTTTCGCAGCAATTACAAGCACTTATCTACGACAGGGTTGGAGTGCTGCCAACATTGATCGACCTCCGCGAAATTTGGGGAAAAATTCGTCGTGTTTTTGTCAATAATTACTGTAATTTTGTTCTGTAATGGCATCATTACTCAAATGAACGTTTTACTGACACAAACAAACCCAGAATCTCATTAATGCATTTTTTTATTTTTATATCCAAAATTTTGAACTGAAATAAATGACCTCGGTAACTGTACGTCTCATGATCATTTGCTATAGTATTATTTTTAATATTTACTTCTTGAATTGCTTTTGTCTAATTTCGAACATGACTTTGACGAAATAATTGCTTATCGAATATTCGTCGGGTAATGAAACCATTGAATTTGGAATAAGTAAAATCATAAAATTGTCATTGAGAACGTAAATGAACTTAAAAACAATTTTAAAATAAAGGAACTTAACTCCACTCTGAAAAGACAAATAGGACAAGGAACTTACCTATATAGTAATATAAACCACGCACACAAACAAATTGGGATCTATCGAAGATCAAACTCGAGTAGTGAGAAACAAATAAGGAAAATTGGAAGCAGGAGGCTTGAGTAAGTGATCTCAGAGAAGGAAAACAAAGTCTCGTATTTCTCTTCCCGGCTGTTGACGAGTTCAGGCAAAACAACAAATGAAGTAACTTAGAAGAACAAAGGGGGGAGGGGATTAGGAAAAGAGGAGGAGTGAATGGGAAGGAAAATAGGAATAGGAAGTTGAAAAGAAATTGAAAAAAACGAAGAATAATGAATTTAATGATAAGTACAAAAGGATAGAACATTAATGAGTTTACAGTTCAGTAATTCACTATGAGTTCACTTGTATTCCAAATGGTACTGACACAATGTTACTCTGTTACAAGCCCGATATCCTTTTCTGCGTGGTTTCAGATCTAAACATTTCCATACTGTCTGTTCATAGACTGAATACATTTACTGATTCAAAGTATCTTATGTATTATAGACAATCATAAATAATACAGGAATTAATAAAAGGCTCAACACAAGTTGTAATAAAAAGGAACTTATATTTTTTTGTTCCATTCTTAAAATGTTCAACGTTTCGCGACTTTTTTCAGGTACCACCTGTGAAACAAAATATATACTCTACATCAAATTAAAACGAAATAGAAACGTTGTACATTTTCAAAACGGAACAAAAAATGTAAGTGCATTTTTATTACCTGTGTTGTGCCTTTTATTAATTCGTTTTAAATATGATTGTCTATAATAGGAGGGTTGGTGCGGAAATCATGGCAACTATTTT
This sequence comes from Acheta domesticus, assembly GCA_031308135.1. Lineage (NCBI taxonomy): Eukaryota > Metazoa > Arthropoda > Insecta > Orthoptera > Gryllidae > Acheta > Acheta domesticus. The sequence goes on along the minus strand of JAHLJT010005437.1, from coordinate 84,266,961 downwards.
TTGTGAGACTATGAGTAGGGGTGGAAAATTTCAAATATACACATGAAAGGACAAGCTATAAACTAAGTGCCTGTACATTTATCAACACACAAAAATTAAATTGATCATATTTATTAAGGTATTTGAAATGAGCGTACTCGTTTCATGCTCTAAGGCAATTTAGAGAATAGGACTTCACAAATTCGAAAAGCATTACATAGCCGTTCTAAAGGCCTGATTAGGTAGACGCTCGATTACCGCACATCACATTGATCCGCACTCACAGATCGTCACGTGCGTAGCTGGTCACTGGTTGCTGCGCATCTTTGCAGAAACTCTCCTGCGCATCTCGCGGCTCTCCGGTATGGAAGGACATTATTCCATGAGCTTCCACCAATTCCCTGTGACATTCTCGGGCATTCCTTTCATAGTGAAGAGCTCTCTTGGAGTAAGAGCGCTGTTGGAAACATGTTACATTCGCCTCACACGGTGGTAGACGGTCAACTGTTTTCAAGTTGCTCTCTGTGTTAAGGCTAAATGTACCAAAAAAAACTTGTAGGAAAATTCAATTGATCGCAGCACTATCAGAAGGAATTTACTTTAACGTCTGAACAAATGGTCCGATTTTCGATCTGTAAACGGCATTTGACTCCTGTTTATAATAGAATTTACGCCACGAAGCCCCTTTTCCACAAAAAAAAGCAGAAACTCGAATTTTATTTTTTTTTCGTACTTCCGGGAACAATTGACACACTTGCAGAGCTATCTGTTGATGTAAATTCTGCAGCATTTCTTTCAAGATATAAATGAAATTTTGCGATCCGAAAACATTTGTTTTAGAAAAAATAATTGCCATGACGTCTACCCCAACCTTCGTAAATAAGATACTTTGAATCAATAACCATTTGAAGAGACAATCAAGAAACTAGTCTCTTATGAATACATTTACATAGATCTACAGCAGCGAGTTATCTGATCCATTGTCAAATCAGAGGAAACGCTACTTTACACCTGAATTCATTAGAGAAAATTAGATGCATTGAGGCAAGAAAACCCGTTCCACCCTCCTCTCTCATTCCAAAGTCAAATTTCTCTGGTTCGAAATGATTCTTATGCTTCTTTGTCTTTTGTTTCAGGTAAGTTCCTGTCCACGCTACAATAGCGCTGGTGCCTCGTTCCTTCGTGGCTGTTCCACACGGTCAGGTATCTAATAAAGCTACACTGTCGGAAATACCATTAAATTTAGGGTAGCTTATTGCTGTGTGCATGAAACTTAATGTAACATTGTACATTAAAATATATTAATATATTTTTACATTAAATTTAATGCGAACGTTAAAATCAATGCAGATTTAATTTTTCCCGTTTATCCTGCCACTAATTATCCATCTCAGTTCTTTTTTTAATTTTATTTATTTATTTTTCGAAGAAAATTACAATTTTATTACAATCAGTAAATATAACAATTCATATGTATTTACAGACTTACTTGCTAATCTGAAATACAAAACTTATGTGCTATTACAAGGGGGAGGAAATTCCATTTCATCTCGTGAATTGATAGTCACCAGTCGATCAAAAGCATTCATTCATTGCAGATATGACCATAAATCTTTGACTCTTGCATTCTAATGTACACGTGTACATTAAATTTAATGTGCTTTCATGATAAATACTTTCATGTGCATTTCATTAGAGTAATGCGGACATTTCTGACAGTGTAGTTTTAAGAAGGGCTCCAAGTGTAACCAGGGGTCTTGGGCAGTTGATTCTCTGGAGCCCTTTATTTCAAACAAAAAAGTCCGTGCTTTCTCAATTCATAAACAGAATTCATTTTTGCATGCTTCAGAAATAATTTACAGCGTTAAGTTGGGTTTGGAGATAAATATATTCCGGGTCAATGACCCCCATCTCGATCAGGTATTTGACTAGTTTTCCTTATCCATTGAACAAATGCTGAGGTGGCCCCTTGTTTTGCTTCTGGACGTAAATGTAGCTTCACTGTGCGCACGTTTTGTTGAGCACTCCTTTTGCTGGTAGCGGTAAGAATAGAGGGTGAGTTACTATTTTGTTAGCAAAGCAGGAAAATCAAATCAGCAGTTCGTTTACCGTTGCAAATGAGTTTTCTATAACTCAGGAACGAAGATGGCTAGTTTTTCAAATGTTGCTAATCTCGCTCATTTTTAAATTTTATTATTTTTTAACTTTTATTTATCTTTCAACTGTTTATAGTTAAAAAAATTGGGAAGGGATTCTGGACTTCAAGAAAATGTGCGCAGGTGATCTTCTCCCCCATACTTCACTCACAGGTTTTACTGTTTTTGACTAAATAAATTAAATAAAATAAATTATATTTTTCATTTATTTTGAGTGAAAGCAAATCCGAGTCCCCAACTAAGTCGGGGCCTAGGGCAAGTTACCCAGCTGCCCCCATTCTGGACACCCCTGGTTTTATGAAACGCACGTTGGAGTCATTTAAGTTATAAGAGAGTAAACTGAGATTTTGTTCCCGAATGGAAAGTTCGGTCTCCAAGATGACTATAGGAACAGAGAAAGCTAATTCTCTCGCGCGAATGAAGTAGAACTCTCGAGTGCCTTACATTATTTTATCCATTACTTCATTTTTCATAATTCCTTCATTATAACTGCGGTCGTAGTCTCCAGTTCATTGTTTGCTGTTTGTCAGGTATACGTGAATGAAATGTAATAATTGTGCTAATGCGATGTACTAATATTGCATAGAAGTAGTTAATTTAAACTCCTAACAGTAAAAATAATTTTCTATTCGCAAGTGAATAAAGTATTGTTTATGTTGTTGGGGATAACGGATAAATGACTAGGCAGCTGTCATGGCTAGTATGCTTGGTGTCCCAAGTGACGTTGGTTCAGTCAGCAGCATAAGAACAATCCGACTTCAAACAAATGAAGTTAGGATAAAATTCATTGAAGAAAAGCCATCAACGTTCAATATCTATTCGTATTTTTTATCATATTATTAACTGTGTCATTACTGATACACTCTCCATATTGACATAGAAGGGCGTGTGTGGTTAACCATGAGCCCCCACGTCATTTCTCTGGGTAGTAGTATACACAATCCAACGAAGCATTTAATAGAACGATGGCCAATGATTAATTAATGGTCAGTTGCAAACTTCTCTACGATTGCTCAACTATCTGTACTCTAATGAATCTGTATATTTGAAGAACATTTTATGAAAGGTTTCATAGAATTTTTCGTAAACTTTTTTTGGCCCGCCACCTGTGGAGAATATTGTGTATGCGACCATTATTGTTTCGGCCCCTCGTCTTGTATTACGATTATAATACAAAGGGTCAGTGACAATATACAAGCGAACTTCTTATCCGTAGTCTGAAAGGAGACTTGCCTCAACCAGCAACCACTTTCATCATTTTGATGCAAGTAATGTTTTATTTTACTCCTATAATGTTGTTATAAAACTGCTTTAATTTTATCACGTAAAAGCTTAAAAATTCACATTTTATGTAACGTTTTATTTAAAAAGATATTTACAGAAAATATTACCGTGTACAATACTTATTTGTCTGTTGGTGAGCAATCATCCTTCAGAAAAAAAATCCTTCTGATCAATACTCTCTTCCTCGTAAATCCAACCCTTTGTTTCGCTATTGTTAATGGTCGTTCGGTACGCATTCTCTTTTGTTCGCTTGTTTTGGTAATCTGGGATTTTTGAGAGTCCAGACATTGTGTTTTTATGGCCAGTCTTTTGTTTCTCATCGGGCAACGAAGGCTACGTATAATCTCCAGCACAAAGGTTAGAGGTGAGATTTGTTTTAATCTGTAATGGGTGGCGTATGTGTAAAGGGATGTTGCAGCTTGCGTTAATTGAAATCTGGACATTTGGATCTGCTAATTGTTTGATCTGGGTTCCTAATCTGCGAATTGTTTTTCCCTTTTTTACAGAGTGTTCGGGGAGGAAACGTCGAAACTTCGAAAATAAGTTTTTTAGACAATTCTAAGCATATTTAGTCAAATAAACTACGTGGATATTCCGAATGGTTGAGCCGCAATAAGCACTCAAAAGTTGGTTTGAAAAAATGATTTGTAGGCAAAAATTTGAATTCTGGAAGCATAGAAACACTCCAGAAACACATAAATTGTTTATTATTTACAAAATAAATGAATGTATTTGCTCAGACAGAAAAATTAAGCGAGAAATAAAGGAAGAGTCGAATGGTGTAAATTGGGTGCTTTCTTATTTCTCGCTTAATTTTTCTTTCTGAACAAATATATTGATTTCTTTTGTAAATAATAAACAATTTATGTTTATGAAGTGTTTCTATGCTTCTTTCTTCCCCGGACATCCTGTACATTGAGGTTTGTGTGTGTTAATAAACAAATCTTTAACTAGCTAATGGGTATGGACAGTGCTGAGTTTCTTGTCCATGCCATTTTCAGTGATAATCATCACCACTAGGGTGTTACAGATCATGTTTATTTTGTAAATTGCTCTACTTACTTACATAGTGGTCTTCCTATTTGACAAATATGTTTGTCGGTTTTTTTGTTTTTTTTTGCAAAAGCTTCACACAATTATCTTCACTATTTTGCGGGCTTTAGAATTAATGCAAAATGATTGTTTTTCTACTTAATTTGTAATGACTGTGCCCAAGTTTAGGGATTGCACAGTTTGCGTAATTTAATGTCATTTTATTTTATTACGGTATTACAACTGGAAATTCGATAGTGATTATGAAATTTACGAAATAATTTCAAGTGTGTCTCTTTCTAAAGGGATTTGTGGGTACTCTTTAATACATGCATAGATTGCATTTCTCCCCATTGTACATCACAAAGTTTTTAATTGTTATTGATGTTAAATAAATATGAACAGTCTAATGGCTCGGAAATGTTCTCGCAACACGTCTCTTAACCCTTTGTGGGCATCGAGCGTCCTTGAAGTAAATCGTCTCATGACTAGAAGTATTTGTAACATTACGGATGAATACGTTTGTCTAAACAAATAAATTAAATATTTTAAACTTGTTAATTGATGGATTTTAATTTATTTATGTTCTTAGGATTTTTACCAATGATTTATCAAATCGTTATTCTTTCACTGTCACTGATACACTCTCTCCCTCTCTCTCACCTATCTCTCTTCTTTCTCTCTCTCACCTATCTCTTCTTCCTTCTCTCGTATCTCTTTTCTCCTGTCTCTCTTCCTCTCTCATATCTCTCTTCTCGTCTCTTTCTCTCTGCTCTCCTATCTCTCTTCTCGTCTCTTCCTCTCTCTTCTCTCCCCCTCTCATCTCTCCCGTCCCATTCTCTCTCATCTCCCTCCTCTCTGTCTCATCTCCCTCCTCTCTGTCTCATCTCCCTCCTCTCTCTCTCTCATCTCCCTCCTCTCTGTCTCATCTCCCTCCTCTCTGTCCCATCTCCCTCCTCTCTGTTTCATCTCCCTCCTCTCTCTCTCATCTCCCTCCTCTCTCTCATCTCCCTCCTCTCTCTCATCTCCCTCCTCTCTCTCATCTCCCTCCTCTCTCTCATCTCCCTCCTCTCTCTCTCACTCCCTCCTCTCTCTCTCAGTCCGTCCTGTCTCTCTCATCTCCCTCCTCTCTCATCTCTCCCCTCCTCTCTCTGTCGCTATCATGTATCTCCGTTCCTCTCTCTCTCTCTCTGTCTCTATCATATTTCTCCCCTCCCCTCTCTCTTCCTGTACTCTCTCCCCCTCTCGTATTTCTCCTCCAACCCAAAATGTTGTCTTTCGAGGAGGATGGGTCGATGGCCGGGTGCATTGTGACAACGCTGCCACCGTGCGCTGCACTGAAGCGTCTTCCGAGTGTCGTGTCGCGAGCGACTCCCGGTGCTGAATCGCGCGCGAGGCCAGAAGCGCGCTCTTATCGGCGGCGCCCTCTGGCTGCGCTCTGGCCCGCGCGCCTGGCGTCTGCGCTCTCTCGCCGCTCCTCCGCAGCGCACTGCGCCCAACGCCCCAAGAGACGGCACGAAATTCGAAAAATAAATAAATAAATAATTCTTTTAAAAAAATAAAAAATAAAAATACAAAAAATAAATAAATAAAAATACATAAATAATAATGAAATAAATCGCAGTAAATAAATAATAAATCATAAATAAAAATTAAATAAATTATAATAAATAATAAATCGTAAATAAAAATTAAATACATCATAGTCAATAAATAATAAATCATAAATAAATGAGCATGAATAAATACATAATCGTAGGTAATATCACGAGTGCTGTGGAAATTATCGATAAATCCCCGACTCGCGAATGGAAGGGATTTATCTGAGGATTTCCGAAGCACCAGTGGTATTCAATAGGAATAATCCACGAATGAAATTATGTTTATGAGAGTTCCAGACTGCACCGAATATTGAAAATATGTTACAATCAATGAGGTTATGCTGTAGTACAATAGGCGGTTTATTGGACATACCGATGGACGTAAACCGCCTCCTAAGATACAGGAGACACAGTTCGTGATTGACCATGAGGGAGAAAAATCGGATGGAATAAGCGATAAACTTTTTGAGATACACCGCCCTGATTGGGTCATTTTTTATGTAATAGTTAGTTATGTAATAGAAAATAGTTAAACACTGTTGGTTTTAATTTCACGAGTGGAATAGTCATTAATTAAGTTATTACTTCTTCAATTTATTGGCCGCACTATTAATTACGCTTTAAATATTATACACACTATCATAAAAAAATCAACCTTGAAAATAGCAAAAACATTCAAAGTTCTCCACGTTTTTGAAGGAACCGTTATGTTCTTGCCTTGTCGAATACCGTCGAAAGTCACACAAGCATCACTTTTGAAGTGATTGCGTAGAGCAGGTGTAAGCGTAACACTATTCTTTAATTGTACAGTTTGTAACTTCGGAAACTGGTCTAACCAACTGTACCATCAAAACCCCCAAAATAGTAACTTTAAGGAGCGGGTCTAGCCGATCATTTGGGGGAGGGGGCATCATACATTTTTGTTGAATAATAAACATATTTGTTATTATATTGTATATTTTTGTATCGTATATATGATATATTGCGATTTTTCTAATTTCGCCCCTCAAGGCCCGTCTCCACGATGGAATATCACACGGCATTTCGCGTCTTTCTCGGTCGTGCCGCTAGATGTCGCATGATCGCGACCTATCAAGTAGTGTTTGTTATCATGCGACTTCCCAAACATGCACTACACGTACGGGACCGACGACTTCAAGCGTTGACGCGCCCGGCGCTTCTCGAGTCGGCCCAAACACGCACTAGACTTACGGGACCAACTACCTTAGGCGCTGGCACGCCCGGCGCTTCGCGCGTCTGCCCCAAACATGCACTACACTTAGGTGAGCGATGACCTCAGGCGTTGACGCGCCCGGATCAACCATCCCAACGCGAATTCGTTCGTTGGCCCAGCGCTTCCGTCTTCGACCGCACTGTGCGGGCGCCGGGCCCTCGGCGCGCCGACGCGCTCCCCCTCCACCGCCGCCTCCTCCGCCCGCCCCCCACTCCTCTCCTCACGGCGGCGCCGCGCCGCGCCGGGCCGCTCGCGCCGCCGCCGCCGCCAGTCGGCCTCCGACGGCCGGGAGCCCCGTAGTTCAGGCTCCACCCGTCGCGCGCGCCCCCAGCGGGACCCGGGGCAGCGACCTCGCCCGCCCGCCCACCCGCAGGAGGAATCCTCCGTCGCGTCGCGTTCACCTGTTCAAGTGCCGGACCTCATCGTTCGCGTTCAAGTGTCGGACCTCACCGTTCGCGTTCAAGTGCCGGACTTCACCGTTTGCGTTCAAGCCCCGAACTTCGGGCGGAGTTGCAACATCGCGTACCCGCACCTGTTCAAGCACCGAACCTTCCCGTTCGCGTTCAAGCGCCGGACCTCATCGCATCGCGTTCAAGCTCCGAACTTCACGCGGAGTGGGAAGGAACGGACGTGTGTCTGTGGAGGAATTCGTCACATCGCGTTCGCGTGCACCTGTTCAAGCACCCAACCACCTCGTTTGCGTCTTCGCGTTCAAGCGCGGAACCACATTGCATCGCGTCGCGCGGAGTTGGAAGGAACGGACGTGTGTATGTGTGGAGGAATCGCTCACGGTCTGCCGGCTCTACGAACACTCTCGCTGTTGCACGTGTTTGAATGAACGATTCGCCTCTGTTCGCTGTGAATTCGCGTAGAAGGAACGGACTTGAAAGGAACGTGTGTGTGTGTGGGTGTGACGAATTGGTCACACCGCACCGGCCAACATTCGCATCTGTTTAAGCAACAAGCTACGTGCGGAGTAGGAAGAACAGCATACGTCTATGTGAGTGGGGAGGAATTGTTCCCATTCTCCCTAACACTCACTCCTGCTCCTGTTTGGATGAACCATTTGCGTCGTCGATCTTAAGTTCGCGAAAAGTGGGTTTGTAAAGACCGTGTTGATGTGGACCGCTGCGTGTGAGTCGAATTTTGCCAACGTGCGGGAGAAAGTGTTGGGCATGATTATTCAACTTCTGCCGAGTCTTTGAACAATCTCTCATTCCTGCACAAGCACGTGTTTGGGTGGACAATTCCCCACGTGAGTTCGCTCAGCGTTTCGAGATGAACGTTTGGAGAAGCAAGTGTTAAAACGGACTATCTATTTATATACGGACCGGTGGGCGCGATTCAAATCTTTGCCTGCGTGTAGAGCAAGTGTTTGGCATAATTGTGGGACTTTTTCCTGTCTTTCTGTGCACGCAGAAGCGAGTGTTTAGATGAAATATTCGTCTCGTCGTTTTTTGGTGATTCTGTCGCCCAATTTTTGAATACGTTTACGATCTTCCTTCTGGAAAAGTAGTGTAACGTTGTACGCTTGATCGTGACGTCGTTTTCCTGATGTGATACATTCCTTTAACACTTCTTGGCAAACTTGTTGAAGAAAGTGTACAATTCTTCACGCAGCTGTTTCAAAGCATCGACTGCTTAACAAAGTATTCCTCTGATACTATTTAGTAAACGTCTGAATCTTCGTTCGTGGCATCAAGAACTTGCAACAACTATTGGGCTTCACGCAATACAGTGACACGTCTGTTCAGCTCTATAATCTGCATTGTTTTGAAAACTAGTGTACTCAATAAGTGTACCATTTGTCAGGCTCAAACTACATCCGTTTAACGTTCACCCCGTTGTCGCAGTCTCCGTATGTGTGTGTGTACAAAACAATTCCGCTTGGTGTAATTCTCCTCGAACGTTCATCCAACGCTCTACTATTGGAGTTTGTGGACCTACGTGTTTGTAGAAACCGAAGAAAAACATAATCACACGCGATAACATATAAATTGTCTTCTTCCCAACCTGATGTTGTTGTACTGTCCATTCACACATTCACCTGTTTAGCGTCGATTCATCGTGGTGGATCGAACCGTAACAAAACCCATCGACCGGCGAGTACTACATTCAAGAAGAGTAGCTGATAGTCATATCTTCGTGTTTGATGCACGTGTGTTGTGTGTACGGAAAGCTAGTCTTGTCATCTAAATAAACATCTTCACCATCGAGAAGTTTTAATCTCGTATGAATAACCCCAAAAGTGCACAACAACTAAAGTCGATTATTTGCAATACAGGCGTGTAATTTCAGGTGTCAGATACGTTATACTACGATACTGTTGTAAAAAAAAACAAACAGAAACTTATTGCCCTGAAATATTTTCTCCAAAAACTGGACTAGGTATTTCAATAATAGACGTGACAGCGGGAGTAATATTTCGACGTAAAATTTAGTAATTCTGCATTCTTGCTGTTTACTTTTCGAACTGACCTCGCCATCTCACAGCCAAAGGTACGATTCCAGTAGACAACACCGCTGTGCAATATCTTGACCGCAAATTGAACAAAAGATCGTGTCACCGTAAAAACGAAACGTTTCTGTCTCATACGCGACTTACAGAAGGTGGTGAGTGGAGCGTAATGAGTAAACGATAGAAGCATCTGTTGCAAGTGTTTCATGGAACAGTAAGAAATATTTTCGCAATTCACATCATCTGCGCCGATTCTGCCTTTAGACTCAGTCCTAACGACCTCCACAGGCCATTGTGCAACAGTGTCGGAGTTACTGATGTCAAGCACGTAGGAGTTGGGAGAACGAACCAAGCGTTCGGTTGGGCCGGCGTCTGACTACGCAGGAAGTGCCAGTCACGTTAAATCAGAACTCAGAAATAGAATTCTTAACTTCTCGAGAGTACGATTAATCCAAGAGGCAGCTCATGTGCGTGAAACTCAAGCACGGAAATCGAAGGGCGTGTGTAGTTAGTGAAAATTACGAGAGACCGTGAAGCTACGTCTTTTAAAGCCAAACGAACCTTGCTGAACGTTTAACGCACGAGCTGGTTCGAAACTTAATAAGGAGCTAGCGAATCACTCGCTGAAAAATCATTCTCAATTTAATGTGCCGTCTTGTCGGGGGCGTTTCTGTGTAAATATAGACTCTTTCGATGCTTTGTGTGTGTGTGTGTATACTCCGATCTGAAATTTCGATAAAGTTTAAAGAGGACACGGCAGGATTACGGAAACGTTTTTTTTTGTACACGGCTTGGCGTCGTGTTTGCTCTGCGTAAACCAAATTACTGTATCGTACATTCAACCCAGCCGCTGCGGCAATTTCGTATCTGGGTTGTTGTGTTTGAAGCTCATCTCCTTCAAGACTATCTTCCTGAGGTACATTGTCGCTTGAAAAGAAAAAAAAAATACGAAAGAGTTTCGAATATCGTAACAAATAGTTGCCACCCAACAATAAATTAGCAATATTTAAAATAATTACCAAATATCTTTCTAGTCTGGCGTTCTCTAGTCAGTTGAATTTTTTAAAAATAAAATTATATGTGTAGAGTTGTATTTGTGCCATCACGTATTTATTTCAAGATTAACGCCAAAGAAGTTGTTCTGAGAACATAAATACATATTTTTTTTTTAGAAAGAGTACTTTAAAAGAAGCGTGTGTGTTCTGTTTTTAAAGTAGTTCTGCGACCTAGTCCAACCAAGATTTGTCACACCTGTCCTGTGGCCAAGGTAGACATCCGCAGTTGAAACACGTGCGCCTACCTACCTTACAAAGGTAACCGCTGACGTTAACTCAACCTACTTCGGTGTCATCAGAAAAAAAATAAACGAACTCTGAAACGTGACTTCTCGGCGGAATATCGACAACTACCAATAAAAGCCGTTCTGCTTCCTGTTGCAGCTCGGTCGAGTGACGTTCAGATTTGTAACTGTCATTCGGAGCGCCGTATGAAGTCAAGACCTCAAGTAGAAGAAGAAAGAAATCGTGAGACACTTCGATCCAGCATTTCATGCCATTGAACTTCCGGCTGGTCGTTCTACTGAATGGGATAGTGCACTAGGAAGCGAAGCAGTTCAGTCGTTCCGCTCCTGTGATTGCGAGTGGAAGCTCGACCAGGTAATAGGAAAGAACCATTAGATTCGCAACATTTTTTTCGCGCATCCCAACCGTGAATTGAGTGGCATTTTGTGAAGTGTTGTGTAAGAAGCCTCTCGACATTCCTGGAAGTTTTCGAAGCGTAGTATCTGAATTGTTCTTTGGTCTGTAGAAGAAAAAGAAATTTAAATTTCGACAGTTACAAAAAGTTGTTTTTTTAATAATCGAAAAAAACGAAGAAATAGTCAGCGACGGTTCTGTGTCACGGGCAACCGAGTGCCATAACTCTGTAACGGAAAATCTTTTTAGTAGGGCAGACGTAAAGAATCTCGCAAGAAAAAATTTACTTCTCGTTCGTTAAATTTGTCACTCTGCAATAACCAGTGACAGAAATATCTAAATCCTGAACCATCTGATACAGACATCGCTCAACCAATCAACTGTGAATCTACGATTCGTACGAACTTTATTTCACGACAAACAATCAACAGAATTCGTCATCAGGTGTTTGTGAGAAGAAAAAAATTGAACGAGATAACCCCGCAAAAGAAAGCATTTCTTGATTAACTCTGACGAATCCTGCAAAAACCCAACAAAAACATTTACTTCGTTATCGTGAGAACTGTATAATTCTCCCGTAATCATAAAACGTAAGAGATACTGTGCATTCTCCAACAACAGAACTGATACTGTGGATAAAAAACCACGACAAATTGGAGTCCTGTTTCTTCCGTGGTATTACCTTCGACAAATCACCGCTCTGTACGAAATTCCCCCCTGACCCAACCATTTCTCAACCCACCAGTCTGCCCACTCACCGCACCCGAGTGTATCTCAACTCATCATTCACTCGTTCTCTCTCTCGTCCGCTGAAGATAAGACGCCGACCGCATCGAGGCCTCTCTCTCTCTCTTGTCATCTCGGCGCGTGCTTCGACTGTCGAGTGACGTCCGCATAGCATTCCAAAGCCGCCGATTCAGCCCCCATAGGTTCCCAGAGGGCCCTGACACCCGCGCAGTCCACGCGATCGATAGTCGAGCATCGTGTGCTGCCTTCGCCGCGCGGCGAGAAGTCGATAGTCACCCGCCACGAACTACGAGCACGCCAGGAACACTTCCGACGAAAAAAAAATAATAGAGGAACTGTCGTAGAGAAAGAAAACAGTCCCACGTAGCGTCGCTTCGGAGCAAGTCCGCTACTCGTAGAAGCGTGGAGATAAAAGGAGAAATACATTTTTTGTTGTTGTTGGTTGTGCCCCTTTGCGGGACGCCCAAGAAAACAAGAATATCGCTGGTTGATTTCGTCGTTGAAACAAGCGGTGTTTACTTCCGTAGAAGAATCTCAAATGTAAGTTAGTAATAAAATAGTTGGTAGAGCTCTTTATCATACGCGGAAAAAAATCTCACATGTCGGTTTTCTGTGAGGGAAGGTTCACTTGACGATGTAATTTAGAAGGTCGTCTAGTTCCGAGACGATTATAATCGTAAGATCGAAGTAGGAAATATTCGAATTACGAATTAAGAAGGCTTCAAGAAAGGAACAGTCGAAACGAAAGTGTTGTGTGAATGCAACTTTGCGTCTCTAGAAGCATCAAGTCTCTATTCTGTGTGGCGAAGTATAAAATAGAGCCATTTATTATAACTGCGTCAGTTTCTACTATTCGTGAAGAAAGTAGCTGTTTTTCGTGCGTCAACGAGTAATCAAGAATAAGTTCAGAAAGAAAAGTATTCGGCGTGCTTCAGCTTTCTTATCGAAGAAATATCTTCAACGTTGACATTTGTATCTGTCGTGTAACAACTCTATTTATATTTTGACGTGTAGAAATTCGCCATTCGTGTAGCAACACGTGCGTTGCGAACTAAAGCAACTTGTGTATCAATTGCTAAATCTGAAGCGTGAGTGACACAATGGGCAAGTTCCAGTAAATGCTATGAATTGCTATATAAAGAGAGTCGTGGAATCATTTATCCAAGTGTTCCTGAATCTTATAGTTGGTACAAAAAGCGTAACGGAGTTTAACATTCAGAACCACCCTGACAAATTCATTCGTATCGCAAACCCCAAACCAGAGTACGTAAGTGCAGAAGTTTTAATCTAGCAACTTTGCGCAGTCTCAAAGATTTGGAAAAACTGTAACATTAATCGAGGTTCGTAACGCCAAACCTGTATACACAAGTATAGAGTCCGCAATCTATAGCCAGAGTACCAAAGTGTATAAACCCAATCCAATTACGCTTCTCAGCCTAAACTTTTCGTAGAGTTGGAGAATCCAAAGACTCACCAGACCAGAATACACAAGAAAAAAGAAGCCGTGATCAACCGCTTTCATATAAAAGATTCATCCTTGGCGGAAACTTCAAAAACGTTGGAAGATTTCCCGCGCGGATCGTGCGAGAAGCAAAACAAATCGAAGTGATAGTGCCCGTGACCAACTGTTATCTTCAGGCCCGTTCCTGCGAACAAGTGCAGCATTGTGAGCGCAAGGTCAGTCAGTCGGTGCGTCTTTCCGCAATCTCTTGTGTCTGCGTGTGTGTGTGCGCGGTGCGATTTGAAGTGCGGTGCGGTGCAGCGCGCGCCCATCAGACCGAGTCGCTGGGTTGACCGTTTCGTCCTGCAGCGGTGGCGAAGTTGCTTCATCGCGCTGACTGCGTCGCGCAGGTCGCAGCTGAATGCGTGAATGTTTGTGCAACGTCGGCCTCCTGACGGCTGACGGGCTGCAGTGCTGGTAAGTGAGCCCCCGGTGCTGAGTGGGTGGGGTGGGGAAACTGTTGGGTGCTAGTGGCAGCCATTCAGAAAATGCGTTCGCAAAAGGTTGTTGTTTTTTTTTCTTCTTTTTTTTTTAATGCACCTACCCGCCGTTTATAACAACTTAATACGTAATACGTATTAATACTCCCCCTCTCTGCTTACGTCGTCAAAGAACTGTGGCTTCATTAAAAACTGGTTAAAATTTCATGTAGATTTTCATTTTTTTTTCTTTCTTCAAATTGAATTACATTTTTTTCTTTCTTCATTTAACATTCATTTCTTGTCTTATATGATTTATTATTATCATTACTATTATTATTGTTATTATTACCACACTGGCAATATGTTGCAAGATAATGTTGCTAAATGTTGCTTGTAGATTTTATTTTTTTAAACTGAAACACAAATTGAAGTGTGTTGAGAATTTCCTCTTTTTTTAAATTTTAACATTCCTTGTTTAATATTATTATTATTATTATTACTAAAAGTATTAACACAATAGAAAAAAAGTTGCTAGATAGTACATTTTCCAACTCGTTTGCTCTTGCCACATATGTGGGACTTTTTTATACCCCCCCCCCTAGAAAAGTGAACGTATTTTGTGAATGGCTCTATAGCAGGTTTTATTGATGAGTAAAGACCGGATTTTCAAGGAAAATAATTATAATATTTTTTCGACACGAATGAGAAGTAATTCGTCGTGTGCAAGGGAACTTTATTATTGTAGTCGTATTGTGATCGTAGCGCCGTCTGTCGTCAGCTGGGTTGATGTTGAGTTGGCTGACGTGGGCCGATTATTGTGAAATTTAATTCCCCAACATGCTGTCCGGACAGTTTGACTGAAACAAGTTTATAAAAGACAAAAATGGGGAACAGTTGTTCTCAAAAAGGTTTTTAAGAGTAAACGAATCACAATAAAAAGTAGGAACGTTTTATTTATTTTGCACTTCAATGTTCATTTGTACATTAGTAACATGTTCATTCGTAGTTATACTTGATATTCGGATATGTGTGAGTACAGAACCACTTCCTTTGAATTTAACATCCTTTTGTGTACAGAAGTGAACGTTGGAGCAATTGCTGTTGACAGGCAATTGGACGTTTGCGTGAACTTTGTATCTGTAACTTTTCCTAGTTAATTTGAGGAACATGTTTAAAGAAAATAATACTTTTTGTATTCAATGTTTGGCCCAATTTACGTTTTTTAGAACGTTAGGGTGTGTTATAGATGCAAAAATTGCGATACTAGAAAACAGAGAAACTTACATTTGTGTAATTTTGCGGATGGATCACCGTAATAAAGAAATGTTGGTGACTGTGTAATTAATTCGTACATATTGTTAGTTAAAATTCCCTTTAAAATCCGATCTTTACTTACAGAAATATTGGAGGTTGTGTGTATTGAAACTATGGTATTGCAGTACTGAACAGTGAACTCAGCAAATAGTTATTTTTAAACAAAATATTTGATAAGGCTTGAGATTGCAAGATACATTCGTTGCAAAATTCTCTGCTCTTTAATATTCTGTTGTTTGCTCGGTTATTATGTTACACCGTACGTTAAAAAAGTGTATCGTTCGTCGTTCAGAGAAACAGTGAAAAATTGACATGGCTAATGTTGTACAACTGTCATAATAAATTCGTTTCGCAACTTTCTAAAACTTGTTACGTCCGATAATTCTTCTGATTTATGTATTCATGAAAGTGTAAGTGAATCATCGACCAGAAATCTTTATTGAAAATCGCCAAAATGATTCTCGTGTATTGGTTACACCATTTATTCATCTAATCATACTTCATGAACAACCTGAGGAATATATCTTTCTGAGAGAAAAAGAAAAGAAAAAATAACTTGTCGTTTAAGGTGATAATACTTCATGTGTCCATTTTGTAATGAAGCGTAATATAAGGACAAAAAGCTTTGAAATTTGCGAATAGAACAACGGCCAAAGCTCTAGGAAATGAAAAGAAAACAATTGTAACGAAAATATAAAGAACGACAAGTGAATGATGTTCGAATAAATTATTTACAAATCGTGACACACATGCATTTTTAACAACCAAACCAAATTATTGAACTGATTTTAACGAATTTATGCCACCCCAAATCGAGAGCATGCAAAGTAATTTAAATCCTACAAAAACAAGAAGTAATCTGTCATTAAAATTACAAAGACAAAAAGAAAAGGTAAATTCATCAAAAATGGCGAGACTGATATAAAATAAATACAAATATAAAAAAAGGTTTTCAAATACAAAAACACTTAATACAAGTAAATCTCGATCTTGGGGCCATGATCATCGATATTTGTGTGCAAAATATCTTTCTATTAAAGTATCAGTTTGACACTTCTATTAAGCAAGCTATCGTAGCATTCAGATAGCCGATATTTGTACATATTTGAGCCATGCGATTGTCAATTTTCATGGAAATTCCTTTTCACCGTACGAGTGCCTACCACATAATTGAATGTCGATGAAACGCAAAATTAAACATGGCATTTAACTGTGGTGGGCTTGCATTCACTGTGGACGGCTCAGTGGCCCATAGATCATTGTTTGCTTTTTGTAGAATTCAATTGTTTTAGAAACCTGAAAATCGTTGATATTGTCTCTGATCCTTTTGTGAAAGATATGGTGCAATTTATCACAAGTGCTTGTTATAATTTGAATTGTGAAATCGTATTTGCCTATGGTTAAACAAATTCAGAACGATTCACTCGAAAATTGACCATTAAGAGTACATTTAGGAAATATTTGAAGTATTTTAAATCTTGGTATAAAGTATTTAATACATTACTGTGTTACGACGATACATCGGTCTTTATTTGGCATAAAAATGTTATAAGTTTTGTTTCGGTAAACATGGATGTTTTAAATACAAAGCTCGAAATTGAATAAGGTTTTGTTTAAATGAATGCACTTAATGAATGCACAATGAATTAATTGTTTAGATGAATGCAATTATATTTTACTGGTTATATCAGTTGGTTAATAATTCATCAAAATCAACAAAAAACGTTAAAATTAAATAAAAATCTTAGCAGTTGGCTTCGTATCCCCGTGTTTGATAATACACGAGGTTTTATATAGATTAATAATGCCAGGATAAATTAATAATTGGACCCTTCTGGGCGACAACGTTGTTTTGAAGCATTGCGGGGTATCACCTTCATAAACACGAGCCAGGCCAGCTTGAATCACTTTCCTGCTACAAATTCGTCTAAGTAGGTTTCTGAACAGCCCTCTCACCATCTCGGCAAGTCACCTGTGCGTCCGTGAATGGAGGAGTGTGAAGAGAGACTATGGCGTGGTTCACGGTCGCGGTGACACCGCAGGACTCGCTCTGTAGGAAAAAAGAGGACACGATGACGAGACCATTTTTTTGGAGTCGGTATGTGCTACTGTCAGTACTCGGAGGACTACTAAAGCCTAGTTTGTGGGAACTGGAACACTACTTTCCAAAGAGAGTCTCTTTACCTAAATAACTGATTTCCAATTCACGCAGAAATTGAAAGTAAACTATGCAGCCCGAGAAGGAGCTGTTTAGAGTTTCGTTTGATAGCCAGGAATTCGGGGTGAAATACAAACTAGGGATGCTAAAACAGCACGTAATTTCTCGCTCGAATTTTCACGCAAGATTACGCGAAAAGTACACAATTTTTTGGAAGATTGTTCATGACCTTATTTCAACATCTTTCTTTAAGGAACAGATTTCATTAAGGGAAAACATCTCTATCTTTAATATTTTAGTTGTAGGAAGACTCCGAAAAAAATTTGAACTTTTGCAATTTTTGAAAAATTACGGTTTTCAACGAACATGAGACCTGCATTCTCATAAAAGTCCTTCACACTATCCAACAACAACATTTAATCAAAAACGACGGAGCAATTTTTTTGAAAATTTGGGGCTACAAAACTCGACGTTCAAAAAAAGTCGACTTTAATACATTGATGTTTAAAACCGATATTTTTATGGGAACATCGATGTTTTGAAAACATTCGCATCGATATCGCGGGTTCTCTTCCAGCGATAAGAACAGTACACAAAAATGTTGAAAATATAGTCTTAAGCTCTGCCGTACCTTATGAAGTGCAAATGTATTAACGCAAATTTGTAGAAAGTGATTGTAATATTTTGCTAAATACCATAAAATTAATTTTAAATGTATAAACCAGGGCCGGATTAACCAGTATGCACGTTAGGCACAGTGCCTGTGGCCCACAATCCTGCTGAATTTTCTTTAAAAAAAATGTTTAAGAAAATTGAGCAAAATAAGAATTTATGAATATAAAAAAATAACTTCAAAAATGTATACATTACAATAAACACAACATTATATTACAAACGTAGGTTTGTAAAAAAGCGTGAAAAAGTTAAAAATCAAAAAAAAGAAATCTTTCGGTCACGTAAGCCGACGAAAATTTCGAATGAATCGTATTATCTGAATGCCTCTAAATTGCCGCTTTGTTTTAATTATAAAAAAGTCTAATAATTGCAGTTTTATTCGGTCCTATACTTTTTTGAGACCTACGTAAAATAAAAAGTGCCTATGGTGCCATTAAAATAAGTTGGTGATTGACAGTTGCGAATGGAAGGGAGCGACGTTGACAGGTTGCGTACCACTGAGAACGTGTTCCCGGGACACGACAAGAAACACTTATTAAAGAAACCAAATCATACACTCATATTGTAGGAAGTTACAGCTTCAGAAGCACAATTGTCAATCACCAACTTATTTTAATCGGACCATAGGGTCACGTCAAGTATAATCCGGCCATGTGTATAACATTTTCCTTCATTCCGTGATACGTCATCAAATCTCCGGATACCGGAGTGGCATTGATAAGCGAGTGATTACTAAGTTTAAATTAAATGATCCACATAATTGGGTCAAAATCACATTTTGAAAGAACGCGGTCGAGTTATCGGTTTTTTTGCCGGCGGGTTTGTAGGTCATTTTAAAAATACCTTTAGCCAAGTGGGAACCCGCTGATTGCGTACACATACTCTCGTTAGAGAATGACATTCCTGCGATCTGCGGGCACTTCCGGTGGCGCCGGAAGTGCGCGTCCGTTCTGCTTTCGCGCCATTGGGGGAGGAGGGGGGGAGTAAAGGAAGGAAATTCCTGAAAGGCAACGTTCGGGTTTCCATTCTTCGTTTTTCGCCCGAGCGCGCGAGGAACTAGGAACTGATAACACTGGTAGCGAGTAGGAATGAGAAATTGATTCTTAATTTTTTTACTTCGCTTGCGCTAAATTCAACCTTTTGCCTGCCTGATACAGATAGCACGTAGGAATGAGGAATTGATTCATAATTCCTTTTTACTTCCTAATAGCTAATTTCGAGCTTATACTTGCCTGGCACTGATAGCAAGTTGGAATGAGACATTGATTTGTTTTTTTACTTCGCCTTAGCTAAATTCAACCTTTTACCTCCCTGTTACTGATAGCATGTAGGGATGGAAAATTGATTCTTTTCTCGCTACGGATAACGAAAAATTGATTCACAGCAAAACGTCCGTCCGTCCGTCCGTCCGTCCCTTCGTCCGTCCCTCTGTCCGTCCGTCCCTCCGTCCGTCCCTCCGTCCGTCCCTCCGTCCGTCCGTCCGTCCCTCCGTTTGTCCGTCCGTCCTTCCGTCCGTCCCTCCGTCCGTCCGTCCCTCCGTTTGTCCGTCCGTCCGTCCGTCCGTCCGTCCCTCCGTTTGTCCGTCCGTCCCTCCGTCCGTCCGTCCCTCCGTCCGTCCGTCCGTCCGTCCCTCCGTCCGTCCGTCCATCCCTCCGTCCGTCCATCCCTCCCTCCGTCCGTCCCTCCGTCCCTCCCTCCGTCCGTCCCTCCGTCCCTCCGTCCGTCCGTTCCTCCGTCCGTCCGTCCTTCCGCTCCTCCGTCCGTCCATCCCTCCGTCCGTCCATCCCTCCCTCCGTCCATCCCTCCGTCCCTCCGTCCGTCCCTCCGTCCCTCCCTCCGTCCGTCCCTCCGTCCGTCCGTCCGTCCGCTCCTCCGTCCGTCCATCCCTCCGCCCGTCCATCCCTCCGTCCGTCCGTCCGTCCATCCCTCCGTCCGTCCGTCCGTCCGTCCGTCCATCCCTCCGTCCGTCCATCCCTCCGTCCGTCCATCCCTCCGTCCGTCCCTCCGTCCCTCCGTCCCTCCGTCCGTCCGCTCCTCCGTCCGTCCATCCCTCCGTCCGTCCATCCCTCCGTCCGTGAACAACGGTAGCCGTAAAACCGTTTGGCCGATTTTCTCCAAAATTAATAATCCCCAGTCGACCTGGCTGAGGTCGTAGCTTCTTGGAATTTGAAACTGATATTTTAATTTCGGGGGTACTTTACATGAAACCCGTGGCACATTTTCCAAAATTTTCAAAAAAATGGCCCCATCGTTTTTGATAAAATTTTGTTGATGGATAGTGTGAAAGACGTTTAAGATAATGGTGCAGGTCTCATTTTCGTTGAAAACTCTGATACCTCGAAAATTGCAAACATTCAAAATTTGTTCGCCTTCTTCTTACAACTACAGTTACGAAGAGTTTTTTCCCCTTAATGAAAACTGTACTTTAAAGCTAGATCTCGAAATAAGGTCACGTACAATTTTTCGAAAACTTGCGAACTTTTCGCTTAATTTTGCGGAAAAGTACGAGCGAGAATGTACGTCGTGTTTCAGCACCACTCGTTTTTACGCCGCATTAGCTAAATTCGAGGTTTTCCTTGCCTGACACTAATAGCTTGTAGGAATGACAAATTGATTCCTACTTCTTTTTTTTTACTTCGCAATAGCTAATTTCGAGCTTTTGCCTGCTTTACGTCCGTATAGCCCAGTCAAGGTGACCTGGACACCATAACTAGAATTAGTGGGACTGAGCGACATAATGAAACTTTCACTCTTAGAGCTATTACTCAATAATTAATACTACGACGAGACTATGTTCAGTCGGTTCGTATTCCAGAGTAGTAATGAAATGAAGATTTACAAATTCTAGAACCATACAATCAATACTACCTGTGAGAACAGAGTTGAACTTGCTTTTATGATTAGAAAATTTTTTGATCTTTAACTTTTTTGAAAATTTGAGAGGGTTAATTGGAAATCGGAACTACCATATTTATAAATTCATTTTCTCCTAATCGAAGGAAAAATTGAAAGACAAAAATTGCCATTGTTCAGGAAATTAATGAAAATGTAAGGTATCTATATCTTCACAAATTGAAATATCTCAATGACCTCCGCAGTGGGAGAAGTAATATATCTAGGTCGGTTAATTCGGAGCCATGTTACACGTCGGCTTGTGGGGAATTTTCCTCTCCAGGTATCTCCCACCCAGTGGACCACCGCCGAACCAGAACAACCTCCAAGCTCCCGTCATATGTGGTGCATGTTAGTGTAAGTGTGTGTGGAAGAGGAGAGGATAGGACAAGGAAGGGGAAGGAAAGATCGCGCGCAGTCCGTGACCCGTTTGTAAGGGTACTGCTCCGGCATCCGCCTGGTGTAGATCGGAGAAACCACGGAAAACTACCGATCAGAGCAGCCGGCCGCTACAATTCTCCTCCGGACAGCGACTGAATTCGACAAGCTATTGCCGACAATCCTGTCGCCGTGATGAGTGGAGTCATACGGCGTGTCTATGCAGCTCCTAGGCAAAATCAGTCACTAGCGGGTTGCTAGCCCTATACTTGGATTTTTATTTCTTGGCGCGTGGGGGTTTGTCTTCACGATGGTATATCACACGCCATTTCTTTATCATGCCGGCGTGAAGTCATGTCTTCTGGATGGAATATCTCGTTGTTTTTCGCGTAGTTCTCGGTCAGGCCGCTAGGAGTCGCATGATAGCAGCACTGCTCGATACAGTTGCGATCATGCAACTCCTTGCGGCACGACCGAGAACGACGCGAAATATCGTGAGAGATTCCAACCCGAAGACAAGACCCCCCCCAAGCGCCAAGAAATAAAACCCCAAGTACAGAACCTTCCCGTCAGAGACTGCAGTGACGAGCTGTCGCCTGGGCCGGGGGGACGTTGGTCGAGCTCCGCTGCCGATCCGGCGCGGGCTGCGGCGACGGTACAGTCCCGTTCGAAAGTGCAGCAGCTCGAGACCGCGACTCGGAGACTTGGAGGCACGCGTCAGAGGACAGGGGAGTCCCACTCGACTGCCTCTACGGCTGAGGTGGCTCAGGGCATCACCTGATGTCACTGTTGTGCCTCTGACCCGAAGGGCCTGCTTGTGGCAGGGTTTTTGACACTATAGTGCGATTTTTGTAACTTTGCCCCCAAGGCCCGTCTTCACGATGAAATTTGTCACGGTATTTCGCGTCTCTCGCAGTCGTGCCGCTAGATATCGCATGATCGCGACCGTATCAAGCGGTGCTGGCGATCATGTGACTTCTAGCGACAGGACCCAGAAAGACGTGAAATACCGTGTGATATTCCATCGTGACCACAGGGGCTTGAGAGGCAGAGTTAGATAAATCGCACTATAGTTACCTACCTGCGGCGGATTCAGTCGCTGTCTGGAGGAGAATTCTAGCGGCCGGCTGCTCTGATCGGTTGTTTTCCCTGGTTTCTCCGATCATCACCAGGCGAATGCCGGAGCAGTAACGCAAGAAGCGGCCGCGCATGCTCTGTGCTTCCTTTTCCTTCACCCATTCTCAACTTTTACTTACACACACTTATATGCACTACGCTAATACACGCGTTAGGAGACCACTCGATTCTAAGAGTTCGTCCAGACTGGAGGGGGGGTGCCTCGCTAAAGCAAGATATCTGGTTGGTCCCTTATTTTGACCGAATCACTTGATTGTTTCAATGTGACTAATCAATCAATTAAAATTCTGACTAATTGATGGTTTCTGGACAGGTTACCACGATTGATTGTCTGTGGATAGGCCATGTGCTATAGTCATTAGTCCAGTAGGTGTTGTGATTATGTCGAGGGGTGGCGATGGTACTGAATGGTGAGATACAGCGCCGACCGTCAAGTCGATTTCTGGGTGATTTCCCGGTCGAGCACTCTCGTGGCTGCGCACCGCCCCAGCCGAGTGGTCTGATGAGTGTAAACTTCGTTGTTTTTTTTTTCTAAAGTGGTCGAAGACATTAGATCATTGTTACACCTCGTGCCTTATTTGATGTGAAAGAATATTTGTAATTGCAATTAATACTTTTAATTAATTTGCGAACGTCCTTTTCAATGGTTCTCATGACCTCTGAAATGTACTTGCCGCTGTTAAAAAAGATTCATTTTATAAGGCAGGAGGTGTAAAAATGACCTAATGCATCGGCCACGATAGAAAAAACAAATATAGTTCTGTGGTGCAAGTGTGTGTGTGTGTGTGTGTGTGTATGTGTATGTGTAACGAAGAGGTAAGGATCGCGTGCGATCCGTGGCCCGTTTTTGTTAAGTAATGCTTCGTTATTCCTCTGAACTTGATGGGAGAAGTACCGGAAAAATACCGATCAGAGCTCCCGACCGCTTAAATTCTTCTCGAGACAGCGGCAGCATTCGACTTGTGTAGCTACTGTCGAATATCCACCCTGAAAAAGGAACCCTAGAACCTTCCGATCAGAGACACTAAAGAGACAGCGACAGTGCTTCTGAGCGAACCCTGCAGAGTTAGATTTTCAACCAGCCAGCATTTGTACAACTCGGGTCGTTGGGTGAAATGATTTTGACATCCCTGTGATAGGGCCGCCGGCAGGAAAAAAAGGGCCCACAATAGGACGTGATCAGTCTGCCAAAGGGTAGATCTCTGCAAAGGCCCTGGAGGTTTCTTTTCCTTTCGCGACGTTACCGAAAAAAAGAGGAAAGAAACCGAGATAGGAAAACGCGAAAGGCTTCCCTTTTTTGTTCGCGCGACTTTAAAAAATTGGAAACATTTCCCTGACTACGTGATTCTGTCTTCTTTTTTTCTCTCTTTGGGGTATGTGAATGGCGTGACGTTTCAATGAATCTGTGATTTTTGCGCAAGTTAAAAAAAAAAGTGTCCGTAAACACAAAGAAACGAAATTCTTTTCAAAACATTTTATTTAAATAACAATAGAAGGAGCTGTCAACAAAAACGGAACATTAGGTCATGCTGGGAGTTTCGATGTTGTATGATATTTTCGATGAAATATTCGTAAGAAAAGTTGAATCATTCAAAATCCACATTATTTGCTACTTGCTAATTGCGTTGAGAATGGGAATGATTAAAACTGTGAAACATGCAAATTCCAAAACTTCGTTTAATGGATTTTGTATATCTGAGGTAAATTACACCGTGAAGGAAATCCACCAAAATAAAATGCTTTACTAAAATCGTTCTCAAATTACCATAATTAACTTTTGGGCTCGTGTGTTGGTCCACTGGCTCAATTGATCAACTGTTGATATTGCAGCAACGATGTGTGTCCTAAACGTCGAGTCCCAACACTATCTAGGAAGCGAGGTCGAATTCAGCCGCTGTCTGGAGGAGAATTCTAGCGACCGGCTGCTCTGATCGGTAATTTTGTTCGTTCGGTCTGTTTTGAAGCGTGAATATAGAGAGTAAACACCAGTGACTAAACAGTGAGATAGATATCTCGACGAAAGCGAGTGAATCCCAAAGTGAAAAAATTGTTCCCCTTTGCTGCTTTAATTACCATTTACGACGCCGTGCGCCAAACCTGTGCGTGTGAATAAACTGGACGCTCTTAGCAGAACTGGAACGCAAGATGACCAGTTGTATCCTGTATAATTTCGTTTTCAGTACTCACGCATGGAAACTAGAACATGTATTAACTGTTCGTGGTTTTCATTCACTGTTTATTGATGAGAAAAAGTTATTTTGCTAAATAGATTTTGTCGTATACGTACCTCATGGCCATATAAAACAATTGTGTGCGGCAAAGAAAACACAAGACTCGTGCGAAATGAATCAAAATGGCTGCCTCCTCCTGTATTGAGAATGATCCCAAGAATATATGCATGTAAATTCGCATGGATTCATACAAAAAAATCTTAAATTCACGACCACACTTAATACTGAGAGTATTTAATGGGTGTTTATTAATTAAACTCCAAGTTCGTCAACATTTCGGAACTTTATTGTTCCCTCCTCATCGCATACAATGATTGATTATTGAAGAGCATTCCATACAAACAATTGAACCACCACATGATATTATGACACCTGTACCCACATCACCACTCTCTGGCACGAGGTTTAAGACTGTCCATATCTCAGTCTTTAAGGCTAAGAAAACAAAAACAAACAAAAACAAACCAACAAACAAAGAAAACATCGAGCACACACTTTAAATATTAAAAAGCATCGGCTTAAGTACATTAATGTTTATAATATTGATATTTTTACAAAAACATCGATGTTTTGAAAACATCAACACCGAAGTGGTACAGTGGCGGATCTAGGGGTGGGGGGAATGGGGCTATGACTCCCCAAAAAAGGCCTAGAGTTTTCGTTTGTTACCTTTCTTCATATGGCACAATAGATTTAAATATATATTTATATTATAATTATTTAAAAAATAATATTGTATAGAATCATTTATACTCTACAAAAATAATATACAATATATTAACAAAGGTTAATTATTTAACAAAAATCTGTGATGGCCCCCCTCCAAAATGATTGGCTGAGCCCGTTCCTGATGTGGCATCCTCTGTACAGGCCCCTGTAGAGAGAGAGAGAAGCACTCTGCGAGAGAAAGGGACAGAGAGAAGGGATGTTGTCAAGGCCTCCTGCGCCCCAACCGTGTCGCCGCGCCGGCACCGCACCCGACGCGATATCGCATATCAGGAGGCCTTGTCGCCTTCTGCTCTCCCGCCAAGGAGACCCGCCCCCTCCACCGCCGGTTCTTCGCAGGCATTCCCAACTGGGGTGCGGTCACCGAATTTTGTCCATGTATGTAGGCCGTCTGCTTCAAAGAGAATACACCGGGAGAGATGGCTCAGTGCATCAACTGATGTCACTGCAGTCCCTCTGGCCGGGAGCTCCTAGGACTCCACTCTCCACGGCGGCAGGATTTTCGACACTAGCTAGAGAGGTAGGTCGAGTTCAGTCGCTGTCTGGAGGAGAATTCTAGCGGCCGGCTGCTCTCATCGGAATTTTTCCGTGGTTTCTCCCATCAACACCAGGCGAATGCCGGAGCAGTACCCAAGCAAATGGGCCACGAACCGCGCGCGATCTTTCCTTCCTCTTCCTTGTCCTCTCCTCTCCTCTGACACACACACACTTACACTAACATGCACTACACTACCACACATGCCGGGAGACCAGTCGGAAGCTTAGAGCTTGTGCCGGCTGCGGCGCGGCGGTGCTCCACTGGTGGGAGATACCTGATTGGGGAGAAAACTCCGCTAGTCGACGGTAGGTCGGCGCCAGATCTCGCCATCCAGCGGGGAAAAGATCATCGCCACCGCCTGAGGAAAAACGCGCACTACACTTACGGGACTAATAACGTCTGTAGTTGACGCGCCCGGAATCACGAACAATCAATCAATCAATCAATCAAAGAGAATACACAAACTAGTGGCAAAGCACGTCATAGCGTAACTCTTCTTCCTCTTAATGTTATTGCTCAATTACTGGTCATATTTTTCTTAAAAAAGAGTATGCTATTATTTATTGATCTAAATTTGTAAGATAAATTGCGTTGAGAAAATATCTGTCTGTGATATTGGAGGTGTAGGTCAGGTTCGAAAATGAATATGAAATTCACGCTTTTCAATAATCGTTGATTTCAAAGAACATCGGAAACGTGCCATTTCTATGAATGGCAATCCTGCGGGTTCCTGCGAAATAAAATAAAATAAAATAAAAAATTACTGACTCTTTGCTCAAAGAAGTGAATATGTTATGGGGGCTTCAGAGAAGTCCCTAAAAATATTAAAATCTTTTTTTGGTCTCCAGAACAGCGTGACTAGTTTCTACTCTTGCCATGTTTAGCATGTTTCAGCTCAAGAGCTTCGCCACATCTGTGATAGTGTAGTGCATGTTAGTGTGTGTCTAAATGGTGAGGATAGGACAAGGAAGAGGAAGGAAAGATCGCGCGCGGTCCGTCGCCCATTTGTTAGGGTGCTGCTCCGGCATTCGCCTGGTGTTGATGGGAGAAACCACGGAAAACTACTGTTCTGAGCAGCCGGCCTCTAGAATTCTCCTCCAGACAGCGACTGAATTTGTCCTAGCTATGAAGCTATACTTGGGTTGAAATAGACGGTGAGTTGACGTCATACAGCCAATACGATGTTACCCAATCGGAAGGTTGAATGTCACTAGTGACGTGTAAGCTCCCGGTTGGATGACACCGTAACAGCTGATGCTCTTGTCAAGATCTACGAGTAAATAAATGGAAGTATAGTGTCGACGTCGCGAATGGAAACCTAGGACATCCCGGCCATAAGCGCTGCCGGTGGTGATGGCAAATTTTTCAATAACGTCGATTCTTCGATGTTTCGATACATCGCTAAGGGGTTTTGGATGTTGATGAAAACATCGACAATAAAACCTCCATGTTTAAAAAGTAGACTAATAAACATGCTATTTTCCTATCCATTTTTAATTACCGTAAGCAAATAGGATATATTTGTTTGGTTAGCAGCTAGTTAGTAGTAGGCTACTATGCTAATAAAAGTTATTATTGAATGTACAGATGAACATTAACATTACAGAACATCGTGTTACGCTATTTTACCATGACAATCTTTTACTAATATACCAAACATACCATAAAAATAACATAAACATCCTTTAAAAAACATAATAAAACATTGCGTAAATACTAAACTCAAACGTCGATGTTTTTTGCAATATCGATGTTATACATCGATGTTTTTTTGGCGTCCCTAGCTGCCGGGGCATGAGCCGTAGGAAAGCGAGTTTCTCGGGAACGAACCATGTCTGCTCACGACGCATGCGCAGCGCCGTCACGGCTCTGCACGCGCACTGCACAGCCGCTGCTTTGATGCCCTCCCGCCCCCACCCCCACCCCACGCCACTCCATGGCGGGCAGGCAGGCAGCGTTTGTTTCGCCGGCGCGTGTAAGCGGGCGGGGTTATCGGGTTCGCTGTTGGAACTGGAACATTCGCTGCTGGAACATTTTGCGCGCTCGATGAAGAGCTGCAGGGCGAAGCTGGGGCGGATTTCGGACTAAAGACGCGACATGCGATGTCGATGTTACCGAAACATACCCGGAAACATGGCTCAGTGCATCAACTGATGTCATGGCAGTCCCTCTGACCGGGACGTCCTAGGTTCGAGTCGCGACGGCGACAGGATTTTCGATACTAGCTTGTCAGCGTGCTCGAGTTGAGTCGCTGTATGGAGGAGAATTCTAGCGGACGGCTGCTCTGATCGGTAGTTTTCCGGGGTTTCCCCGATCAACACCAGGCGAATGCCGGAGCAGTACCCTAACAAACGGGCCACGGACCGCGCGCGATATTTCTTTCCTCATTCTTGTCCTATATGGCAGTGTTCCGCTGGTGGACGATACCTGGTTGGGGGAAACCCCATTAGTTGACGGTAGGTCGGCGCTGGATCTCACCATCCAGCGGGGAAAGATCATCGCCACCTCTCGATGAAAAAACACGCACTACATTTACGGGTCTGATGACCTCTGCGCGCCCGGAATCACGAACAATTCAGTTTGTGCTGTATTGATGTGAGAAATTTATAATAATTGATTTATTAATTATGTTTATTATTATTAGTGTCGAGAGAATGTCCCTTAAATACTCGTAAATAAATATTGCTTCCCACGGAAACGCTTGGCTTTGCTGCCATTGACTGCTTTGGTAGGTTCCTTCGTGGTTCTTTCATTCGCCGTGTGATGTCGCTGAAGCGCAAGAAGCCTAATTATGTTTTATTTTTCAAGAAGCTGCCGACGTTTTCGGAACATACCCCCACCACCAGAGTTGAGTCTTCTTCCTGTACACTTCGTGCCTAGACCAGTGTTGTCAAGGTCGATGCCACGAGCGGGAGTCCGTGGCGCGAGTGCCACGACGAAATCGCCCCTCCACGCAGTTCATTTCGCCGCCACCAGAGACAACGCTATCCCTATCGTAAATCGGCGGGGTTTCTAATAGTTTCCTTTCCCGACGCTTGTTGCGCAGAGAAGCTCGTGGCATGGCACGATGCCACAACGCGTGCCACTGCCACCATTAGAAGACCTTGACACCACTGCTGTAACCTTCGTAGTGGCGGACTACGATAAGCTCTCCTCGCTGGAAGAACCGGTAGAGTCACGAATCGATTCCTCTCGTGAAAGTGTCGATTCACTCTTCCCCCTGTGAGTCGTGTGGTGGCTGCCCTCCTTCGTCACAATTCGACGTGTCTTCTAAGACACAGCGTTTCGCTCTGATACGACCTCGGGACTCTGACACACACTGCGAAGATTTCTCCTTTTCTTTTGGTTTATATTCTAGCAACTTTTAAGATGTAACGGACTCCTGATTCACAGTGCAAAACTCACGCGGAGGGCTCAGAAGGAACAAACGACAAAACTACGTTACTGACGAAGACGAAACGCCCAAAGGGTTCGACTAAAAGGAAATTTGAGAGCAAAACATCAGGAGAGGTGGCTCAGGGCATCAACTGATGTCACTGTAGTCCCTCTAACCGGAAAGGTCCTAAGTTCGGTTTCCGATGGCAGGATTTCCGACGCTAGCTTGTCGAATTCAGTCGCTGTCAGGAGGAGAATTCTAGCGGCCGGCTGCTCTGATCGGGAGTTTTCTGTGCTTTCTCGAATCAGCACCAGACGAATGCTGGAGCAGTACCCTAACAAACGGATTAATACCAGTATTAACATAAAATTGGAGTCAGTAAAGCTGTCTACAATAAATAGTGTATAACACACGTGGTGAAAGTCATTTTATTTGGGTCACAGGATCATAGGATCACGTGATCTGTCAGCCTCGTGTCCTACTCGCAAAATACAGTGGCACTTTTAACATTTGTATCATAAAGAAGTATTTTATATTCAAATATTTCTCTGCATCCCCAAATCAAAGTTGAAGTACAGGAAACTGAAAGTTGATTTGTGTGTGTCAAGTCACGTAAGTCACAAACCATTTGGACATCTCGGCCAACGTCTCGCTACGATTCCCTGTCCTCTCTCCACTCGCTCTTTATAATGCGATTCGAAG
The DNA here is from genome assembly GCA_031308135.1 of Acheta domesticus. Lineage (NCBI taxonomy): Eukaryota > Metazoa > Arthropoda > Insecta > Orthoptera > Gryllidae > Acheta > Acheta domesticus. Next base: position 84,236,726 of record JAHLJT010005437.1, on the reverse strand, counting down.
GTAGTGGTACCTCAAGGTCACGAGCTAGAAGGAGAGCGGAAAGTTGTCATCCAATCAGGAGCTCCAATACAAAAATTTAACGTCGTAACGAAGTTTTCTATTGGATGACTCCCTCCCTCTCCGACAACCTGCCTCCGACTCGCTGATCTAAATAATTACTTTATTATTACGTACACTAATCAATTTAGTTTTCTATAGTTCTGCATTTTGTATCTACAGGAACATTCTGGAATAAAAATGTATGATATAATATCACTGTTCATCCAAACGAAAGTAATTATGTGTTCTATTAGCAGTTAATAGGTGTTGGTCACTTAATTAACTATTCCTAGAATTAATAGTGTGGTCTTGAATACAAGAAGTTATCTCCTCTCTATCTTACTATTAACTATACATATTGATCTACACGTATTTAACTTGGAAGGTCCATATAATAAAGAAAAGAACTAGAATTAAAAACTAAAAACTACCAATGGCTAATCGGTAAACAAATCGGCTAATTGTCAAACAAAATATGAAAGTATTCTACAACCCTTATGGACCTACGGTATTCAACTTTGGGACTCAGTCTGTGTCTCCAACATCGAAATTCTTCTGCGATTCTAGTCAAAATAACTTCGATCAGTAACAAACGCACCCTGGTATGTCAGCAATGGAGTACTCCACAACTACCTTCAAAACTAGACCATCAAAGAAGAAATAACGTTCGCGAGTCAGAAATACCACACAAAACTGAAAAATCATCCAAATCACCTAGCTATTAATCTATTAGACAATAGTGAAGAAACAAGAAGAGTACAGCGACATAAAACGCTAGATATAATGAACGGATTTGTATAAATAGCAATGCTACTGATGAGTAACATTTCCACTCATGTAAATATTATTATTAAACCATTTGCGTAATATTTCTGTAGAAACAAAATTGCAAATAAACAGAATTCATAAAAAAAATGAATTCTGCTGAGGTTTACAGTGGAATACGTGTTAAGTCGAACCCGCAGATCGATGCCAGCCCAGCGGGGAATGTGTGCATACGAATATTGCGGAAGTCAGTGCGTGTTTACGGAGCAAACGTTGCGTTGGCTTCGTTTCAAAACGCAAACCAAACTTTCTTGCGGGCCGACCTCTCCACGGAGTAAACACGCAGTACGGCAGTTCCGCACTTCATTCGCACGCAGCGATGTTTGTGAGCGCTACTGGACCGCGGAATTCCGAGAGTTTGACGTCGGCAGGCCGCTACATTCTGGTGAAAGAAATTCATAAATGTCTAGTTGCCTCCACATTGGACTTGAACCTTCATTTTTCTGTTTCGTTTCATTTCGTTTGTCTCTCTTTCGTTCTGTCCCTTTGTCTCTTTCTGCCTCTTTCTGTTTCCTTGTCTGTGCCTTCTTTTGTTTCTTTTTCCCTACTCATTTTCTCTCTCTTCTCTCTCTTTTTTCTTTCTTTTTCTCTTTCTCTTTTTTCTCGCTTTCTCCTTTTCCTCTTTTCCCCTCTCTTTTTCTCTCTTTCTCTTTTTCTCTCTTTCTCCCCCTCCTTCTCCCCCTTTCTCTCTTTGTCTGTCCGATTGTTGGTTCATGTTTGACCTGGCATCCGCGTATCTGGGGTAGTCATGCTGTACTCTTTGGAAAACATGTGGGGACGCTGGCCGATCCTCATCTGAACGTGACACACTGAATATTACTATTAATTAAAATTATGATTTTTGACTTAACACATTACTGCTCTTATTATTATTGTTGTTGTTATTAGGCGTATCGGCCATTCCTGACCACGCTACACGATTAACGTGTGTAATTTTTAGGATCAGCTTTTAGCTGTATCTCTCGCTACGACTCGGTTGTTACGCCTTGAAGAGTTAATTATGAGGTGATAGGATGGTGATGAGGGGTGAAGGGACCATACCTACTCAGGGCTGGAACCCGCAACCTCCTCGGCGCAGACGACGGCTGCCGCAACCGTATACACCACGGGGCCGGCTTTATTATTATTATTATTATTATTATTATTATTATTATTATTATTATTATTATTAAACAGCTATGAGTGTGGAGGCAATACAGTAACCGACACGCAAAATTGTGTCGTATAAAGAGAAAAAACAAATAATTCTTAAATTCGAATAACTTTCTTCTAATTGACTCTATCGTCACAATAAGTTTCTAGTAACTTCTTTCCTTACAGCGAATTGTTGGCATTTGTGGTTGTTTGGTTAATTTGCTTCTGCGAACGGTCTGTGTATTAAGGCCGCTGACCACAAAGGTCTCGGTCAGACTTTCCTCGTTCGCAAAACTCACACCGCAGTCTGCTAAACCGAATTCATATAAACACTTTCCCTCAAATTGCGTTTTCGTTTGCATTTCCCTCTCTCTCGCTCCACAATATATTTCATTTTCATGAGCAGTGCGGCTTTTGCAAGACAAACAGTAATTAATTTTGAAATTTGCTGCCATTTTCTGCGAGCTTAGTGCTCCAGTTGGGCGCTGAGTAAATACGTTTTGCATTGAAATGCTGTTGGTGTTTGTTCGGGTTGACTGCGCATTTTGAATGTAATATATTATATGGCAATAGTAATGGGTTCCAAACAATGGAATTGCGTCGTTTTCAATGTTTTGAAACTAATTTATTTGAATTCTATTGATCTACAGCTGCAAAAATGCTACTGGAAGAACTGGACGAAATAGTTTCCCGAAAAGTAGCTGTCATACGATCAAGAACAACAAATAAAAATAGTATCACAAAACACTGCAATAAGTTAAAAGTAATTTATGGTCTAAGGGAGTAAAATAAGATTTTAAGAAAGTGAAAAGTTTCGATCTCAAAGCAATGATAGGAGCCGAGGGGGCTAATTTTCACGAGCGAATTCAATCTTTGTATTCTCGCCTCCATACATGATTTTATCCATTACTACATGTTTCAAAATTTCTTCACATATTTATGTATCATTATAGCTTTAGCTGCAGTCGCCATTCAATTGTTTACTATCCTGTTGTCAAGGATATATAAGTAAAACTTCTCGTACGTGAATGTGTGATATCTAGTGGATATGTGATAATTACGTGAATGTGTTATAATTACTACGGTGAGTTAAAACTAACCGTGAAATTAATTGTTTAATTCACAAGAGAATACAAGTATTTTTTTATGTTGCGAAGGACAACAATATATAAGGCGATATAGACAGCTGTAGTGGATAAATATACAAAAATAGGATTCACAAATACTCGAATAACATACTATACGTATGCAAAGTACAACAGTTCTTTACTACCAGTAATACAAAAAACGTCGCTGTTCAGCAATGCTTCAGTTGAATAGAAAAAACTAATGGCCGGTTGGTTTTTCTTTGGAACTCTCTTGCGTATCACATTCCCTTATTTTACTTGATGCAAGATGTTGAAGCTTCCGATCAGGACTCAATGAATCTTCGGAGTGTAAACCATTTCTGGTTTGTTCCGTCTTCAAGTGGCTTAGTGTCATCTCTTCTTAAGTCGTCCAACGATTCTCCTACCATTCGCATGATATTTTATTAATATCTTTGGAACCGGCTGAGGTGGCTCAGAGCATCAACTGATGTCACTGCAGTGCTTCTCAACGGGAGGTCCTAGGTTCTATTCCCGACGGTGGCAGGATTTTCGACACTAGCTAGATAGCTCGGTCGAAGTGGAGGAGAATTCTAGCGGCCGGCTGCTCTGATCGGTAGTTTTCCATGGTTTCTCCGATCAATACCAGGCGAATGCCGGAGCAGTACCCTAACAAACGGGCCACGGACCGCGCGCAATCTTTCCTTCCTCTTCCTTCTCCTGTCCTCACCCCTTACACACTTACGCTATAACGTGCACTACACTAACACACATGTTGAGAAACCAGTGGGGAGCTTGTAACTTGTCCCGGCTGGGATGGTGCCACATTGTTGGGAGATACCTGGTTGAGGGGAAAACCCCGCTAGTCGACGGTAGGTCGGCGCCGGATCTCACCATCCAGCTGGGAAAAGATCACCGCCACCTCCCCAGGAAAAACATTATCTACACTTACAGGAACAACGATCGTAGTTGACGCGCCTGAAATCACGGACAATCAATCAATCAGGATTCTATCCTCGTTCGTTCTTTGGAGGACTTTTCCCTATTCCGTTCAAAATTCACATATTTCCCAGTAATGCTGAAGACTCACAAGTTTTTTTTGTATATCTTCACTTCACTTATGTTCTGTTACGTAATTTCCTGCGACCCATCCTGGGAACATCATTTCTGCTTTTCACTTCTTTTACTCTGTTTCTTTGTCAGTCCAATTTTCACTTTCATATAACAGGGTTGAAACAGCCATGATTTTACAAAATTAAATCTTTGTTTCGCGTCCATTTGTGTAAAAAATTCCTTTTAATGAGCCGCAATGTTACTGAAATTTTTGAAGTTTGCTTGTAACGTAATGAACTTTATCAAATAGTGTCGAGATATGTAAAGTTCGTTACTTACATAAAAAGACCTTTTATTATCAGTTATTTTTGCTCTAATTGATTTGTTGCCTTTTTAAGGAGTAAATGAATTAGAGTAAGAATTTTAAAAGAAATTATGAAATAACATCAGTTGCAGGTTGTTCGTATATGACGATATTAATGTAAGCCATGCATCTAAGATACCCCTCATTAGTTGTGTATCAGTAGATGGAATTGTACACCAAAGGCTATGAGGACCGCAGTCTCGTATGTAAATCTACAATCGTATCTCAGAAAAAGAGAAAATTGCGCATGAAGAACCTGGAATCCAGGTTAATTTATAACTCTCACATCATCTGCGTCGCAAATTGAAACTGAAATCACACCTTCGCATATCTTAGAGCATGGCTGTCCAACTTAGAAGGGCTTATGGGCTACGTATCAAATTCTGCTTAAGCTGCGGGATTTTAAGATGGTTTTTACCCTAAGTACTGAGATTATAGTGAAACGAATATACGACCTTTATTCAACATACTTAATGATTAATGTACATCCAACGCGAAAATTAATACATCATTAAATAAAAATAAGATGAATTGTGCAATTGTATTGAATTTCGTTGGTATAATAAAATGTTTCAAAGCAGTCGCGGGCCGCACAAAGAGATCCGGCGGGCCACATGCGGCCCGCGGACCGCCAGTTGGACAGCCCTGTCTTATAGCGAATGCCAAGCTTTCGGTTCGTACGTATCTTTCAGAATATTGGCGAAAGAAGCGGCATAACCACCAATTATTCAAATTTTGTAAATTCCCCCTCCATTAGTGGCTCTCCGATTTCGAAATGAATGGTTCGGGCAGTAGAACATTACCCATCGTTGGAAATCATGAATTTATTATTCTTCCATGTGATTTTCATTTCTTGTATTTTAGTTTTATGTTGCTTTTCTTTTGTTTTTGTTCACTCGATACCCGACGTTTTGTTTTTCGTTTTATCTTTAAAATAACCTGCAGAGTGTGTTTCTCAGCGTGGTTCTCAAAATTTGTATCAATCGCATTTTCTGTACGACTTTTTATATTGATTAAGAACAGTTATAGGCATGTTTATTTTATGATACCCAATTAATGATTGAGTTAAGTATTAGGTTTGTAATTATGTACGAACTACCTTTTGCTGGCTTTAATTCTGCAAAACTGCGGAATTTTGTATTTCTGTACAGTATTTACAGCTTCATTCCACTTTCATGAATATTAATTTCGTGTGTAGTCGCGTAATTTCGAGTAAGTATTAGTGATCAAATAATATAATTTCCGCGGTGAGCTTAAAACGTTCAAAAAATGTTTGTTCAGTTATTATTAGTGTTTAGTTATTATTAGTGTTTAGTTATTATTAGCGTTTAGTTATTATTAGTGTTTAGTTATTATTAGTGTTTAGTTATTATTAGTGTTTAGTTATTATTAGTGTTTAGTTATTATTAGTGTTTAGTTATTATTAGTGTTCAGTTATTGTTAGTATTTAGTTATTATTAGTGTTCGGTTCTATTCGTTCAAGTGAACTGAGCCTTCAGACTTTTGATTTGATCTGTTCTTTACCAGTCTTTAGTTATATCGAAATCAGCAGAACCGCCAATAGCGCTGACAGGCGTCACAGGAACCTTAGATTAGATACTCACAGTGACTGATATTACAAGTTTTGAGCGAAGAAATCGAATAGTCTACCAGGTATAGGTCCTCAGGCTTCCTGTGGAGAACATTTGTTGCGATTCGTAAATGTTGTTTGAAGCAAGTGCAATTAAAAGCGTTGAAATAAGCGAAGAATGCATTAAAAATGACGCGAAAAGGTAAAAAAATGACTTGATAGTCGAAATCGACGAAAAATACTAAAAAGAATGACGTATAAAAATGGGTCATTTCGTTTTGTCCTAACCTAAAATGAATTTATAAACTAAACGGCATTGTTCCAAAGTGAAAAGAAAGAAAATGACATTTCATTAATATCCGCCTCGTAGCATTGAGCAATCGGTGTTTACGGTTTACAGAGACACCAGCTTCTGTTTCTTCTCGTCTGTGAGTATGCGGTTGGCCCAGCTTTCACTTTTTAGCGACATTTATGGTTGCACTGCGACACTGCGAGATGGGGGTTCAACGTCCTTGCTTTTCGCTGCACTGCACTCTGTAGGGCACAATTTGCGTACGCGCTCTTGTGGAAGTCCTGTCAGAATTTCGAGTGAAACTGAGAAACGTGGTGAGAGAGTTGGAATTTCTGTTCAGATCGTAGCCCTCCGACGTACTTGTATCAACTTGACACAGATGTATATGCTAGACAACAGTGATACAGTCTCCAAAAGTGGTGTCGCTCATGTAACGGTTAGCGTATCCGACTGTTATACCGAAGTTCGCGGGTTCAATTCCGATCGAAGCAGTTGATTAATAAGGGCGAAAAATCCTTCGTACGCCTTCGTTCGGTGAGGAAGTAAAACCGGCTGTGCCGTTTTAGTATATTTACTGCACGTAAAAGATCCTCAAGCCTAAATTGAGCCTCTGAGCTAAATTCCAATCGCCTGTTTCGTCGCCCAAGAAAAAAATTCCTTTCTCTGCTAGTTGGGAAAGGGAGCTTAGTGAAAATTGCTCGGTCAGACGGAAGAGCAGGCCTCATGGCCTGAGTTTCGCCACGTAAAATAAGGCATAAATTCAATAGTCCTGACACAATTCCCTGAAATATATTTTACATGCAAAAAATAACATTTTTGCTCCTTAAAAACACTTTTGCTGGTTCATGTAGTAGTATAATATACCGGAGCAATTAGAAATAATGCAAGAAAGTATGCGCTTTTGTAGTATTACTGGTTTAACCAGTAGTTACCCAAGATCATTGTTTTGTTTCCTTTCATGCGGTGCTTCTGTAGCATAGTGGTATGTACTCTGAGGATCTGAATTAGGGTTTCGCAGTGGAAAAAAGGACTTCTTACAGGCTGAAAATACTTTTGCAGGTTCATGTAGAAGTATCGGAGCTGTTACAAATAATGCGAGAAAGTGTGCGCTTTTGTAGTTCTGCTAGTTTAACCACCAGTTACGCAATACCATTACTTTGTTTCCTAATTTAGAAGGCGTTGTTTGCTACGCATTTCCGCATCAACACAGGTGGCCTTGTGGCCTTTTCTATCCGTGTCCGCCCTTCGCCACTGCCGCTTCCTCTCCCCCCACCACACACACACACACCGCAACCTCCTCTGCGTTTCGCTGCCACTTTCCTCGGCAGTTCCGTCTCCTCAAGTTCCTGTTCGCTCCCTTGTGGGGAAACGGCGCTGTCATAGACTAAAGACTCTTTACTATCTTTCCATCGGTGGGGCCGTATATTCCGGAGCGATTACTACTAATAACAAGAGACCGAATTTTAATAATAATAATAATAATAATAATAATAATAATAATAATAATAATCATATTTCTCAGCTTTATTCATATTGTATCAGCTTGTCCAATCCCAGCACAGACCGAATACTTGAAATTACATGACAGGGTGTGTAGCTACCTCCAGTGGCAGATCTGTACCGCCTTCGAAGTTCCAAACACATGCTCCAAGTGGTACGAACACTCACCAAAGCCAGGGACATCTGTTGGATTATGTACAAGATTGTATGACCAACAAATTCAAACTGATCGCACGATAGCGGCAAACAAACCGGATATAGTTATCCGGGATTTGGAGAACAAATCGTGTCTACTTGTTGATGGTGCTGTACCTTGCGATCAAAACGTCGTTACCAAGGAGGCTGAGAAACGTCTTGAATAAAAGAGTTTGGAAATCGAGATCAGCCGAATGTGGGGCGTAAAAGTACAGGTCGTCCAGATACTTATCGGAGCTCTAGGAGTTGTTCCGCAAAATTTGTGTAAGAACTTGTCTTAACTCCTCTGTAATTCAAAAGACTGGGAAGTGCAAGAAATCGCTTTATTTGGAACAGCCCACATTTTGCGCAAAGTATTGTAGAGACACCGACAGTCCCGAGATCTGCTCCTTAGGTAACTGGTTGCAACCTGGAATAGATTTGATTTTGAGCCAACTCACAACATCTTTAATCGTGATGTAGAGGAATAATAATAATAATAATAGTAATAATAATAATAACAATAATAATAATTTTTATTCCCATCTTCTTTTACAGAGATAATATCGTATTCATTGAATTTTCTTGGAATTACTAACCATCGGTAACCATTTGTGATGGTTACCAATACTGAGTTTATAATTTATCTGTCTACTTCTACTTATTAGTATTTTTTTGCTTGTGGCGTGTTTTCGAAATTTTGTTTTCTAAATTTACTATCCAAGTTTTTGTGAATATGCAAAAATATTGAACAAATTAATGTTTTATACACTTATCCTATATTTTGTCTTTCCTCCAGGACTATTGAATTGAAAATCATAATCTTGGCGAATAGTCTCGCTCTTAACACATTATCCAATTTTTTCCTTATATATTTTTACATATTTTCACAAGGCTCCCACTTCATTCCGCCATAAGGCCTGTGTAAAACGAGGAGGCAATGACGTCATTCATTCACTGCCCAGGCTTACCGGCGGACGAAAGGCTGCAGCCAGGCAGCCTTCAAGGGTGGGGGTTTTAGGGTGCGTGAAGAAGAGCGTGCTCACCAGATGGCATTACAATGCAGTTGAGCGGCTAGCATTGCGCTTCAACTAGTTTTCCCGATACGCGGTAGGAGCGCTACTCCCTTAAGTCTGTATCAGATTTATTAATAGAAATACAATACAGGCAATGCAGTGAACTGCAGTGTAATGCAATGCAATGCAATGCAATACAATGCAATGCAATGCAGTGCATTTGCAGCCTTCCCCGTTTATAAAACCACGAGCCGCGACTGATCGTGGCCAAGGCGGCGTGAGGGGCAAAATTAGAAAAATCGCACAATAAATGTTTCCGTGTAACCTACGCCCTTCGCCCGGCGCCGCCTCCCGCCTCGAATGCGAGCCGTGCCGACCGCCGTGCAGGGCTTGGGATCATGCGACATCTAGCAGCACAACGGAGAAAGACGCGAATTGCCGTGTGATATTCCATCGTGGCCATAGGGGCTTGAGGGACAGAATTAGAAAAATCGCAGTATATGTATACTGCGATTTGTCTAACTTTGCCCCTCAAGGCCACTCAATTCCCATCTTCGCGATGGAATATGTCACGGCATTTCGCATCTTTCTCAGTTGTGCTGCTAGATTTCGCACGATCGCGACCGTATCAAGCAGTGCTTGCGACCATGCGACTTCTACCGGCAAGACCGATAAAGACGCGAAATGCCGTGACATATTCCATCGCGAAGATGGGATTTGAGTGGCCTTGCGGGGCAAAGGTAGAGAAATCGCAGTATATGTACCGTACGCCCTTTGCCGACCGCCGTCTCCTGCCCAGCGCAGTGCGAGCCGTGCCTCCAGTCGCACGTGCGGCGGCGTGAGTGACGCACGCGACCGTCGCATGCGATAGAGCAGGCCCCGCGTGCGAGCGGGGCGCACGCGCGTGAGTCACCTTCCCCACCCCTCCCCCTCCCCCACCAAGTCTCCGGCGGAAAGAAGGAACCCGGTCGCTGCCCGGAGAGAAAGCACACGCGGTGAACGAACCGCCCTCCTCCCACTGCAGCCGATCAGGGGGGGGGGCAGGCGGCCGTCATAGATTTTGGTAATAAACATATTTCTGTGGTCTCGGGGTAAAATTTCTTAAGTCAGTTTTTGGCAAAATTGGGTTAAATACTGAAACTACAAGTTACACATCTATATTTTATTTGAGTAAAACGCCCGAATTCAAATGTTGTCTACTTAATGAAAAAAAACATTAAAAAATAGCTTTTAGCGTAGGAACAAGCTGTGGCTCAAAAATGTGAACCTTGTTTGATTTTTTACTTAAGAACTTTTACCCCGTGACCACAGATTTATTATCGTCTTGTATATTATTTCAGTAGTATACCTTTCCTTTCCGGCTCTCACATGCAACCAATCTTTATAACACCGTAATGACAGGATGAAATGTTCTTGACTATTCTATTACATTTTTCCTGATTCTACCCTTCTTGATTCTACCCTGCCTGTTCAGAGCCTGTAGAATCTGCAACTGTATGTGAAATTACTAATTACTTGATATTCTACGCGATGAATTACAAGGGTGTACCTCTTTGCTCGATAATAAAATTAAATAAGAATATTTTGTATTGACAAGGGTGTATTACATTGTTATCAATTACAAGGTGACATATAGAACAAGTGACGGAGGATAAGAGGGTCTTGAAGAAAAATATATATTACAGTTTTTTTTTAATATGGAAATGGAAAAATAAGGAAGAGGGTGGGGTACAGCATACGAGATGTCTCGCACGGGTACTGTAGTACAATATTATTGTTTAAATAATTACGCAATTCGAACGTAAATACATATTTAAATCAACAGTCTCACACAAAGTTACGTACGAAATGTAAAACCTAGAATCCTCCCCCCCCCCGAAAACCCTTTTGGGAGCGGGCAGAGGCGTATCTACGGTATGGCAGACAAGGCACGTGCCATAGGCGCGACTCACAAAGGGCGATGTTTAGAATGTACCCGCTAAAACAAATAACAACAAACCTACACTTCGGTTTTTCTTTCTTGGCGCACTGGGGTGTGTTAATAAAATGAGATATCGCACGGTATTTCGCGTCGTTCTCCGTTGTGCCGGCAGGAGTCGCATGATCGCGACTATCGAGCTGTGCTGGCGATCATGCGACTCGTGGCGGCAGGACGGAGAACGATGCGAAATACCGTACGATATTCCATTGTATTGACACCACACCCCCGTGCGCCAAAAAAGAAAAAAAAACGAAGTATGATTTCAAGTATCCTGGCAGGGGACGCAAATTCTACGCTTGCCACGGGCCCCTGAATAAAGAAGAATTCACGTAAGAACAAGCTAAAGTGACAGTTCGCTAAACAAGTGAACATCACATGTAATTCAGAGAAGTATCCCTCCGCCGCGGCAGCTGTTCGGAAACACGTGCACCAGTACGCACCTTACATTCAAGACTCGGTTTTAAAATAAACATAATACTTATCACGCAAAAAGTAAATTCCATATAATGTTTATACAAAAATACATTTTTACAGACGAGCACATAGCATTGCACTTCCTAATTTCAATTATTTCTCGTGGCGCACTGTATTTTCGTCGGACGAGGACATCACAAACGGAAGCGTCCAAGCCATTTACAAGTTAGCCAACTGCAAACGAACGAATCGAGGAAGGAGAGTTCAATGGGATCAAGGACACAAGGACCACAGAACCTTCGGTTATGTTGCCGGCACTAGCTGTCAAAATTACTTGTTTTTAAGGTCCGATTAAATTAAGAAGGTGATTGACATTTGTGAGTGGAGGGGAGCGACGTTGCCAGGTCGCAAACCACTGAGCACGTGTTACCGGGACACGAAAACGAACACTTCAAAAAATACGTGTAAAAGTGTAAAAAATACGACAAAAGCCTAACCTCAACGCAACTCATCACAACACAGTACTCATTGCGCGCGCAGCACAGGCAGAAACGCGGGCGGCGCGGCGGCAGGGAAATTGCTGCGCGATGCTCAAATGTTCCCGTGTTCGGCAGGGCAACTGAGCGACCTGACACGTCACGTTTTGTCTCTCTGGTTGGCAGCTGCCATGGAAACGGGAGAGGCGTCCTGACGTCACGCAGAACTGTCAATCACCTTCTTAATTTAATCGGACCTTACACGAATCTCCCTTAACCTAGATACGCCTCTGGGAGCGGGCCATCGCCCCATGCCCCCCCCTCCGAGGCTTCCACCGATGGATCGCGAGTGGGCGTCTAGTCGAGTCGGGGCGAGGCGAGAGGAGTGGTTGAGGTGGCGGGTGCTGGCGCCAGGCGCTGTGAGTCATCCTCCCCCTTCCCCTCCCCCTCCCAACGGAACGCACCGCCCCCCCCCCGCCCCGTCGACCGCTCCGACCGCCGTCGCCCCGCCGCGGGCGCCGGAGAAAGCTCATGCGACGGCCGGGCGACCCGGTCAGTGGCACCTGCTGGCCACGCAGCCGCCGAGCTTTCATGCGCGCCCACTCGTATAGGGATGGCGAAAAAAACATCGATGTTTTTGAAACGTCCTTATTTTTGAGATAAAACATCGATACTAAGTCTCGTGGCAGCTCTTGGTCGGCGTGCTCGCTATCCAGCACGCAGCCCCGGGTTCGATTCCCGGTCGAGGCAAGACTATAGTGTGCGTTTTCCTTGCAATGTCCCTGTATATGTTGCTGTGTGACGATGAGGAGAGTCACTTGTTAGGTTGAGAAGACCGGAATACAGCGTGCGGATGTCCACGTGCTAACCACACGTACCCTCTTAACCCATGGCCGCGAGGCAGGGACGTCGCGGTTAGGCCTCAGCCCGTTCACGGGCTCTCGCGCCAAGTACATACATGCGTACATCGATACTACAGTGCGATTTGTTCAATTCTGCCCCTGACACGTATCAACTGTTGACGGTTTCATCCAATCGGGACCTTGAACGTCCCAATAGTGACGTCGCTTTAGCGACATATAAGCTCCCGCGACATACAGGCACCGCCCCAGCCGGGACAAGCTGTACGCTCCCGACCGGTCTCCCGGCATGTCAGATAGTGTATACTGCGATTTTCGTAACTTTGTCCCTGACAGAAATCAGCTGTTCACGGTTTCATCCCATCGGGAGCTTGAACGTCACCGCAGTGACGTCACTCGCGAAATATAAGCTCCTGATTGGATGGCAGCGAAACAGCTGATTCCTGTCAGGGACGAAGTTACGAAAATTGTTAGTGTAAGGGTGTGAAAGTAAAGAGTGAGAATAGGACAAGGAAGATGAAGGAAAGATCGCGCGCGGTCCGTGGCCCGTTTGTCAGGGTACTGCTCCGGCATTCGCTTGGTGTTGTTCGGAGAAACCACGGAAAACTACCGATGAGAGCAGCCGGCCGCTAGAATTCTCCTGCAGATAGCGACTGATTTCGACCTAGCTGACAAGCCAGTGTCGAAAATCCTGCCGCCGTCGGGACTGGAACCTAGGACCTCCCGGTCTGAGGGACTGCAGTGACAGCAGATTGATGCATTGAGCCATCTCTCCCGGTAACAAAACATTAGTCCCCAGAAGTTCACTGCAACCGGAGTGGAGTGTATTTCTGCTCGGCGGTTTCCTTGTGCGCGAAGAGCGCGTGCGGGGCCACTGTGCGGCTCCTTGACAGTCGCTTCCTGCGCCGCGTAACGGGTTCCAGCCGCCTCCACCACTCCCGCCGACGCGACGGCGGTTCGGTCGCAGCCAAGGATTTTCCAGCGCTTCCGATACGATTCTCTAGGGAGTTATTGCGAGGTGAGAAATGCCGCGTTTGCGCATGTGCCAACGCGAACACGAGCGCAAACGCGAACTCGCACACGAACGCAAACGCGAACGGGAACTCGAAGACGAACACGAACGCCAATGCAAACGCGAACGCAAACGCGATCTCGAATACGAACGGGAACTCGAACACGAACGCAAATGCGAATGCAAACGCGAACCCGCACACGAACGCGAATGCAAAGGTGAACGGGAACTCGAAGACGAACACGAACGCCATTGCAAACGTGAACGCAAACGCGATCTCGAATTCGAACGGGAACTCGAAGACGAACGCAAATGTGAATGCAAACGCGAACCCGCGCACGAACGCGAATGCAAACGGGAACGGGAACTCAAAGACGAACACGAACGCAAATGCAAACGCGAGCGCAAACGCGAACGGGAACTCGAAGACGAGCACGAACGCAAATGCAAACGCGAACGCAAACGCAAACACCAACGCAAACGCGATCTCGAATACGAACGGGAACTCGACGACGAACGCAAATGTGAATGCAAACGCGAATACACACACGAACGCGAACGGGAACTCGAAGACGAACACGAATGCTAATGCAAACGCGAACGCAAACACGAACGAAAACGCTATCTCGAACACGAACGCAAATGCCAACTCGCACTCGAACGCGAATGCGAACGCAAACGCGAATGGGAACTCAATGACAAACACGAACGCAAACACAAACGCAAACACAAACGCAAACACAAACGCAAACACAAACGCAAACACAAACGCAAACACAAACGCAAACATGAACGCAAACGCAAACTCGAACGCGAGCGCGAACGCGAACTTGAAGCTAACTCTTCTGTAAGATTTGCCGAGCGACTTAAAGCGACACCGTTCAGTCGATCACGCTACAGGGAATATGTTTCCAACTGTGGCTTCTGTGTATTCCCAATGTACTACTTCGTGTGGGAGGCCGTGATCTATGTATGATAATTATCTATTATCTCTATAATATTTTTGTTATATTTATTTAATAATTTAAAAATTTTATAAGAATTATATGGTAATAATTAAATAATTATGTAAGAATTGTGTTATTTTGTATGCATACTAGAGATTGACCTTATTGGCTCAGTCACAACTAACGTCATTTAGAACAAAACGTGCAAAACCCCCTTTTTATATTTGTCACGCCTTTGATCACGTAGTTGCTTTTAGCTGCGCTGTGCATAAATTCTCTCATGTCTCCTATCCTCACCCTGTGAGGCTTTGATCGCAAGACAAATGAACTCCGATATCTCGACTTCATCTACGACTCCAAGAATTCGAACCTCTTTCCATTTCACAGAACTCGATGTGTGAAAATAGTATGGAAATCGAATGTTGCTTTTGCCTTTGAATTCGAGATATCCAGGAAAATAATGATGAAAGGAAACATTTAATTGAAAGAACGTAGCATTTTTAAATCCAGTCTAGTACTTCACATATTAGGTAATGTTAGTTATGTAAAATTTATTTACTCTTTTGTTATTTTGTTTGCACTCCTTCCTTCTCACGTACACTTTGCAATCAGCACTTCAATTAGACGTGAAAAGAATTACTACATTGAGTCGTATGCGAGATTATTTTAGCAATTAGAGCTTTTAAAATGTCTTCCGCCTTCGTGCACACACGTTTATAGCGAATTTATCAGTCACAAGAATCTAATTAAAGGAATGAAAAATATGTTATATTTGAACCTTAGCGTATTTGTAGTTTTTATTGACTTAATGACTTTCGAAATAATCTAAATTTAATAATTCACGGCATTGGTGAGACCAAATATTTTATTCACTCGGGATAATTAGGTCCCCTCGTCTCCTGACGTCGCTGTTCGGGATTTCCTTTATTACCCGTGAGTAACATTCTGTATTTTACAGTCCCGACCCGTAAATTATTTTTATTCCTTGAAGTAACGATCATAAACTCTGTTTCTGCCACGTCTCGAAATATTTATGCTTTCGAACTTCATTTTCCCCACTCTTCCATTTCAGGAAGGCTTCTCCACGGTTTATTTGTAAAGCTCATTTTCATAGAGAATTCAAATTAGAACCAAATAGAAAACATTTATAGGAACAAAATTCAAAATATTTTAATACTAGCTGAAGTACCCGGCGTTGCCCGGGCATTATTACAGAATATTATTAGACATGAAGACTAATTCCATCTTTTCATGCCATGCGGCTGGGCCTCTTTCATAGTATCTCTTCTCCGCCTTACTCCTTCCTGCCATGATCTTTCCGTCTCCCTCCCGATAGCCATGTGTTGTCTTCACCCTCAATTGGAAATTTCCAATCTACCTTCCTCACTTTTCTGCAAAAAAATATTTTTTTTATTTGAAGTTCCAGCTCCGATATATTTTTCACTTTATAACTAAAAGCTGTGTGTTCCTGCTTTTCCCCTTCCCCCTTCCCGTTCCCCCTTTTGGTATGTTGCTGCGATTCCAGAAGACGCGACAGCAATGACAGTTTTTCTCTCTGATCTACATTTATCAATAAGTAAATTGATTACAAACGTTTTGCCGGTGCCTCCAGGGTCATCAATGAAGAACAGGATACCATTGTTATTTTGAACACTGTCAATAACTGCGCTGAAGACTGTTCTTTGATCAGGAACTAATTTTGACAAATTTTCTTTTAGGTATCGATGCACATCACACATACTATATGTATCTCTTGTATAGCCAGAACTTTGTCTACTTGGCTCAAGAATACCAAAATCACGAAGTCGCTTATCACTGAAAGATACAATAATGTCTTCTAAAATAATTAATCCTGCATTGAATACACCCACTGAGAATGGTAAATCTTGGTTGTCTTCATGCAAACGCTTTTGAAAAAGAATATCCTCACACATGACTTCCTTAAATTCACACCACAAACTGCTTGGATCAGATGGCTGACAGAATACCAATAGTATCGCAAATAGTTCACGAATATGTGATGGTAACTGTGTAAGTGCAGCATCATTCAGCGTGTGTTTCCAATGCTCATCATTTTCTATGAGGCCCAGTTTCTTACACGCTGTCTGGTAAGAAGGCTGTACGATACTATTCACTATTTTTAGCATAGCAAAAGAAGTTGGACCACGAATGTGATGTAGAAGCAGACGAAGGTAATAGCATTCTGTGAAGTTTGGATGCACAGTGTAAACTCTTCCAAGAGCAGCATCTTTCCTTACACCCAAATACCCTCCAACCAGTTGACCACGTTTCCTACTCTGCCAATTTTTGTTTCTCCAGACAAAAAATGCAGGCACTTCACAATAAAGCAAATTTTTTGCAAAATAATCATCTTGGCACAGATTGAAAAAGCTAGTTAATGTTGTCTGAGGAGGATGTTCTAAAACTTGCAGAATATTACGTTGGTTGAAATACACCCTTTGACCATTTTCTAAGTAATTACAGCTGGGTATCTTTCATGAATTGGCAGCTCAAATATTCGCCAGAAGGCTTCCGATGTGCTCAAGTAGCGACCATTTATGTACTTTTCAATTTCATTGCAATCATTTTGTACCGTAAAAGTTGCTCGATCATTACCTTTGTTAACATACTTAGTAATGTACTTGATTGCTTTCACAGAGTGACAGTATTCTACATTAATATGAGCTGAAAAGCATCTGCTTAGGACTGGTGAATGAGGAACAACCCAGCGATTATCCACTTGTGTATCAGAATGTCTACCCAAAACTGCAATGTGACCACCATTTTGAGGCGAACGTCTCCTATAAAGTGGATATCCATCATTGTCTGACTGAGTATGAACAGTGAAAGAGCGTGGGAATCTCTTATTGCATTTACCATTGACCATGCATGGCGATCGTGAATTGTATTTTCCACATGGTCCATGAATCATATGCTTGAAAGCAATTTCGTAAAGAAGAGGATCTTCTTCTTTATTGGGTATCTCAGCGCTAATAAGTCAATTTCATCTGGTTGTATTTTTCTTTGAAGCCAAATCAGAATATGAGCATAGGGCAATCCTCTTTCTTTGCCATTCTACTGTTTACATATGGCATACAGTTGCGCCAAAAGTATGGTTTTTGGTGATCAAATTCATCAAGGTTTGGTATCTCAGATGAAATACACGTGAAACAATATCATGTCAGTCATGAGGATTCTGTCCCACATACAATTCATGTCGGATTTCTGGTCATTCGGGGTTGCATGTCATTGTAATAAAAAGATCAGGGCGACCATGGTATCTCACGTATTTCATAGCATCCTGAGTTTTCTCATGGAGGTACCTTGGTGAACCTGTGAAAGTAGATGGTAAAATGACCTGCTGTCCAATATTTTGTGCATTTATGTTAGAATCATTGTTAATTGCATCTCGAAGATGAATGTAGTTCTCTGTTCTTAATGTTTTTTGATTTTGTTTGATGTAGCCAAGTCTTTTAGTAATCATTTTAGCAGCCATGTCAACAAAAAACTGATTCAATAATTGCTGGAACATTAGCAGAAAATTCACTGTACCTTCCCTCACCATAAGTCTATAAGAATAGTATTGCTTGCAAGATATTTTCTTTGAAAGGTTTTGGTTTCCTCTTCCTGATATTAATTGTGGAATATTAATAGAATACCAATCTTCTCCATTAACAAATATGAGAGGATACTGAAGAGGGTCGTAAGCACGATGTAACTCTGAAACACGTTGTAACCTTCCATTTCTACTGTGCAATACAATATCTCGATGTCCTTTATCTTCATCCACCAGTAATATAGCCACTTCATTTGTTGTCGGTTGATTGAAACAGCCTCTGTGATAATTGACAGGGATAATGTCAGCTCGGATAAGGGTTTTGTAATCCAGAGTATTTGGAGGTGCTTGTTCTATGACAGCCTTGAAACTTTTAATATACTGATTGTGTGTGTGCAACATACTCTGCATCATTTGTACAATTTTTGGATTTGAATTAGGTACGATATTTTGACGCAAAAACATTTGGTGTGCTTCTGAAAGGAAATACACCTGCAGAAATCCAGGGTTCGTTGTTGGAAGTAAACTACCAATGCGACGATAAATTTGCCCTGAATTTTGAATGTAGGCATGTAAAATCCTTCTTTATGTTCTGTACAACCAAAAGATGTCATCTGAAAAAGACAGTTGTATTGTCTGAAGTGGCGTAGGAAATGCTTTGATAATGGATGTTCACCAAGTAGCAGGCTTTTCAAAATGTCAGGAGGCTCCACTAAAGGCTTTAACTTAACTTTCCCATTAGAACAACATATGATATTATGTTCGAATGCCCATTTTTTTGCTCCACAAAACATACAAACATTTTCCATATGACCAATCTGAATTTGCGGACTATGCAAATAATCAAATTGGGGGTCATAATGAAAAGCTGAGCTGCTTCCTAGGGAATTATTGAAATTGACTTCTCTCCTTGTAGTGTTGTTGTCTTCAGCAAGTCGCTCTTGTCTTTGTGTGGCCGATTCTGAACTTTTATATTCAGCCCATCTTTTCGCACTTGTAGTATGTTTTGACAAATGCGTCTTCCGTTTCACCATTGTTTTCAACAATTTAGAATTCACAAATTTCTGTAAATAAGAGGTTGTTTTGAAAATATACGATATCTATGTCATGTACATTGTACATTACTATACATTCTGTACTTTTTACTACCTCAACCTTATTCAACTACATTGTATAATATTATTGTACTTTTTACTCTCTCAAACTAACTCAACAGTATACTGTATATTATTACTTATTACATGTACATTGACATTGACATTCCTTAGCACTGTTGTTACGGCTGTCTTTCAAACGATACACAAATGTTCTGAACTAACATTCACGGAGATGTGTAAATAGCCGTATTCAAACCCCAGTGAATTTCGTAATAATTCTGGCTGTTGACGAAATGAGCAGTAGATCTCAGACATCCTCAGTTTTCACGAAGACTGCGCCTCGGGTGGCGCAAAGGTAAACTATTAACATTGATGCATTCTTGAATCTACGATGTAATGCTAGCCGAAAAATGTCCAGAAAAGTAATTATTTTGTGAATATGTTAAGGTTTATGGTTGTAAATCATAGCCTATGTTACTCCAGACCTTTAAAGGAAGCTACTACAAAAGTTTCATCAGTATTGGTTCAGTAGATTCAGAGATTATCGCGCTGTAAGTCAGTGCAGTTCTGTCTTTATATATTAGTATATAGATTCTTCCTGAAGCTCCTTGTTCTTCACTTTTTAATTTAGGTTTATCATACAATGAAACAACGAGAATTAAATCTCGTTTCCCTAGAGATATATTTAAACCTTCTGAAGATCTGAAAGATTTAGATTATTTTAAGTAACTAATAAACTTCATTACTATATTTTCTATTTTCAAACTAAAGATAATAAAAATCGCAAAATACATCAACATCGTTAGCTAAAAAAAGTCAGTTACGTTGTGAGTGACGGACTGTAAAAGTTTTTATTTTTCCATTGTAATTCACTTCCTTGGAAGGCAGTAATGCCGAACAAGCAGAATACAAAATAAAGACGAGTAAAAGAAGAGAGAATAAAAGAGAGAAAGAACAAAAAAAATAAAAGAGACAAAGAAGAAAAGAGAATAAAAGAGAGAAAGAGAGAGAGAAGGCTTCTTCACCACTTCTCCTCCAAGTACCCACGTTTATTTCTATGGACCCCCTCCCCTCACAGTTCTGCAGCACTCAGCCCGCACCCTTTCCTGCAATTTCGCCCGGATGGGCCCAGGTCGTTCCCCAGGACCCCCCTGCCGTATCTAATGCCCTTAGCACCTTCCAGTCCATTTCCCCGATGCACTTTCGCCATCTTCCCTGCCATCTCTGCTGCTCGTTTTCGATTCTCCGCCAACCCATCTCCGCCCATCTCATTCTCTAATGGACCGCCCGCTCTTGTTTTTCGCCTTGATTCGATTTTCTTGACGAGTAAATTGCGTTAACGGATGGACGGTATGTGCAAACATCTTGGGTGATATAAATGTCATTGTTATGTGCTCCGATGAAGTTTTTTATTAACACCATCATGCAATTGTACATTATGAAACGATCATGTAATGATGGGTATTAATACACGAGTGTGATATTACGATAAGAGCGAGTATCGTAAATTTCACACGAGTGTATTAATACATACCCATTACATCGAGTTTCATGCAGTACTTTTTCTTCGACTTTTATAAGTTTAACTTTCACATTGAATAGTTTCGTGGCAATTGGCATGCAGGATTTAGCCAAGAACACTTAATGGACAGGTCCCTACCCACCGCAGGTGGCTTTGTTTTAACAGTTCGCCCGCGAGGGAGTACAGAAGTTGTGGCAATAATTCTGACGTCACCACATTTGCTTTTTCTCTTATTTCTGGAAGTGTCAAGTCCACCTTTGATTCACTAGACATTTGAAGCTAAAGAATTGACTGGTTTTTAAGAACAACCACACGGCAACAACATATAACCCAAAATTACTTGCGTTCAGAGCTTAACCTTAGTTAAATGTTTTCTCCAATAACTACACTGCGCTAGTCAAATAGGATCAAAGTGAAATTACGATTCAATTTATTTTAAATAACATTTCGCGTTAAAAATTACTAATAAGAAAGAAATTAAAACTGAGAAGTAGAATATAATATTAAATTCAATTTTAATGTACACAAATGAACACGAAACATGTACTATAAATATTCTCAATGATTAATGCAGTGTCGATACTTGGTTTGTAAGCTTCTCTGTGATTGGTCAAGAACCTGCATCATAATGAAAACTGCTTCGCAGTTAGTATCATCATGCAGCGGGTTGCAACCATCAAATGACAGAATTATACAATGGGAGTAGAAAAATGGGATTATAGCGTTTATAAAACCTAGAAGCTTGCAGCATCAACGATGTTCTTGTAACTGAGGACAAGACGATGGTCGATTTTTTTCGTACCTAAAATGACTCGTCCTGTATGTGTTTATCACAAATCATTTGAGGTTTCTATACAATATATAACTATTATTACAATAATTTGAATTTGTGCCCTGTAATGCAAGTATATGGGTTTCTACAATAAGTGAAGCACCCTGTGTGACCATCATTAACTTATTCATTTATTTATTTGTCAAAAAACAGTAAAAACTGTATATGACGTGTGGGGAAAGAAATTTATCTGCGCACATTTTCTTGAGGGCCAGAATTTTATGACATTTATTTTATGAATTTTAATGACTGCCAACTACGGTTGCGGCGCGATGTCGTGTTTTAAAGCATTGATGATTTAAACATTGATTAATTGAATCCGAAGGTTTTTAAACATCGATGTGCTTCATGTTTTTACGACTTCGAAAATTGTTCATAGATGAAATATTTTCATAATCACAGTTTTATAAAAGTTAAGTAAGAAGAAACTGACTTTGTATTTCTTTCATCGAGCCCACTATCTCGTCCAAGATGATCCTGATGGCCTGTTAGGTAATATCGTTAAACTGCATTTTGAACCTTGACTACACAGAACGATGAGAAAATGTAGATGACAGTGAAATTTAAGTTAGAGTATATTCTCAAGTAATATTAACGTGTTACATTAGAACCAGGATATTTTGCTTCGAAAGGTTTCATCAAATTTAAAACATCAATATTTCAAATATCGATGTTTTTGTGGATGTTTTCATCGACATCGAAAATCTTTTTTTGATATATCGATGCTTTGCTAAAATTTACTTCGAAATGTTTCATCAAATTTTAAACATCAATGTTTTGTATCGATGTTTTAATCAACATCGAAAACGTTTTGGTGTCAGGAGTCGAAGAATCGATATATCGACGTTTTTCTAATATTTGCCATCATTAGGGCCAGCCACTCTATATAGTATCTTCTATTTCCTTGGTGTGCACGACTAAGACGCTTTCTGACGTCGGCCCCTCCCTTTTTGTAGATGTTTTCATCGACATCGAAAATCTTTTGTTGATGTATCGAGGTTTTGTTGTAATTTACTTCGAAATGTTTCATAAAATTTAAAACATCGATATTTCAAACATCAATGTTTTGTGTCGATGCTTTCACCGACATCGAAAACCCTTTGGTGTGATGTATCGAAGAATCGATGTATCGACGTTTTGCTAACATTTGCCGTCACTAGGGCCAGCCACTCTACGCTTTCTAACGTCGCTCCTCCCTTTTTCTGGAAGTTCGCGCCGGCGCCACCCGCGGCGTGACGGTCGCGCCGCGTCGCTGCGCGCTCTTGCGGTTTTCCGGTCGCCGCCGCCCCCGTTCCATTGAAGTGCCGCTTCGCGCGAAAGCCTCAATGAGATTCCGCCCCGGCAATGAGTCTCTCGTCGCTCGGCGCAACGACCGGCGACGAAGCAGCGACCCTGGCCGGGGGGTTCAGACATTTTGCAAGCCATACTTGGATTTATTAGAGAGTTTTTGCACGCCATAGCGGACAGTACTATCGATCTTCTGCGCATGCGCAGATGCATAAAAGTGACGCGAAACGTGAACTGCGCATGCGCAGAAGATCGAGAGTGTTGACCGCTATGGCGTGCAAAAGCTCCATATTTAGAGTTGTCTCGAAAGTAAATCAGCTGTTACAGTGTCGTCCAATCGGAAAGTTGAACGTCATCGTAGTACGACACTGCAGTGACGTGTAAGCTCCCGATTGGATGACACCGACTGATGACCTGTCAGAGCCAACTGTACCTGAATCGTATTATAGTCTTACTGTTCCACTGCCGACTGCGACAGGATTTTCAACACAGAGATACATGGCTAGGTCGAGTTCAGTCGCTGTCTGGAGGAGAATTCTAGCGGCCGGCTGCTCTGATCGATACTTTTCCGCGGCTTCTTCTATCAGCAAAAGGCTAATGCCGAATCAGTACCCTAACAAGCGAACTACGCGCGATCTTTCCTTCCTCTTCCTTGTCCTCCTTGACTCCTTACACTAACACGCACTACACCACCACACATGCCGGGAGACCAGTCAGGAGCTTAGAGTTTGTCGGCGGTGCCCCGCTGGTGGGAGATACCTGGTTGAGAAGAAACCCCGCTAGCCGACGGTAGGTCGGCGCCAGATCTCGCCATCTAGTGGGGGAAGATTACCGCCATCTCACAAGGAGAGAACACTCACTGTACTTACGGAACTAGTGACCTCAAGAGTTGACGCGTCCGAAATTACCGATCAATCAATCAGCCGTATGGGACAAGATGATGGGAAGGGAAAATCACCCGTGGTCCCATTTGTTGGGGTACTGCTCCGGCATTCGCCTGGTGTTGATCGGAGAAACCACGGAAAACTACCGATCAGAACAGCCGACCGCTAGAATTCTCCTCCAGACAGCGACTGAACTCGACTTCACTTTGTAGTTAATGTCGAAAATATTGCCATCATGGAATCTAGAACCCTAGGACCTCTCTTTCGAATCTCACGACACATCCTTGCCTGGGTGGTGATGAATAATTTGGTGTGAATGTGGTGGTGAATCATTCTTTTCCGAGATAGTGACAGACTTAAAGACTGAACAGTACAAATTCTTTCTGCAGCGGTGTTGAAGTTGCAGCCAGCTTCTCGAACATTGTTAATGTTTCAAGTTCCCTTGAACTTGCAATTTCTTGTATGAAATCTCCGCACACTTCTGAAGGAAACTTCTCTTTGTTGCGTTGACTGTCAACGTTTTAGTGCTGATTATGGTTGGTGAATTCACGAGCACAATGTAATATGATGTTTTGCTGAATAGTTTATTCTTGGGAGAAAACAATACTAAAAATTCTGTTTTTCTTTGCAAAGCCATTTAGAAAGAATTGTCTATTGTTTTCTTTAATTCAAAATACCCTTTATAACAATGATATCTGCGTTTCATGGGCGAATCTACAATTTTCTGGCTGTAAATTTGGTTTTATTCCCCGCCATTTGTATCAACGACTGGCTGCAACGTGCATGGAGAAAATGTGATACTTTTCACTATGCGTAAAATAGTGACCAATTAAGAAAATATCTTTCTTGATCTTCTAAATGGTTGTGGGAGATCTCGGAAAGACATTATTTTGTATTCCGGATGCAACATGTTATGCCCATAATATTCTCACTCAACAAAACTACTCGGTGTTCACTCATAGAAAAATCAGATGAACTGCTAGGTAAACATCATTAAGTAGCTAACACGCCGTGACGTAACAGACAAGTGTAAAATTCGGATTCTCTGCTCTTTCATGAAAAAAGGAAGTGTAACTAAACAGATGTCACCCACTTCTGGAACCTTTCACACCTGTATGGACGAAGCGAATAGTATACCCAGAATGAATATCTGTTATACGTCCTGTGAGTGAGATATCATTGGTAATGAGTACATACAATATTTCAGGGCAGTCGTCTTATTATTGACAGCAACTGTAACAGCGAAAACAATAACAGCCCTAATACGAGTAAACTCTAGCTATACTGCGATTTTTGTAGGAAGAGCTCTCAAGATAACTCAAATCCCATCTTCGCGATGGAATATGTCACGGCATTTGGCGTCTTTTCTCGGTCTTGCCGGTAGAAGTCGCATGATCGCAAGCACTGCTTCATACGGTCGCGATCGTGCGAAATCTAGCGGAACGACTGTGAATGACACGAAATGCCGTGACATATTCCATCGCGAAGATGGGATTTGAGTGGCCTTGAGAGCTTTTCCTACAAAAATCGCAGTATAGAGTTGCCATGACTTAGCCAAACGGATGTTCACTGTTGTGGATGTTCACAATACGACTCTAGAGACCTCACCAGATTCACATGAAAACACGTGAAATCGTATACCAAACCTAGAAATATGGATAAAAATGAATTATCAAATTAATGTCAAATAAATTCAAATATCCTAATTCGTAAAAATCTCACAAACGTTTCATTATAACTAATGAACAAACACATACAATAAACCCTCTTTAGCACGAACTCGCTTAACACGAATTTCGTCGTAACACGGAGAAAAGTTAGGTCCCGGCAAGAGATTATGCCCTTTCGAACATTTATAATACTCGTACAGCACGAATTTTTATAACTCCAAGGACGATTGTTTCGGTCCCTTGGAATTCTGCAGGTTCTCTTCATTGAGTGAATGAATGTTGAGATAATAGATATAATAATCTTTATTTTTTTCTGATTCGTTATAGCTTGTTACTCCCTTCCATACGAAGCTCGACATTCACTGCACAACTTACCTGGGTAGACAGGGTCGTGGTTACGATGGAAATATAGAGACAGTTGAATGTTGCTCCATGTTGTCCTATGGAGGGAATTATAAAAGGGAATTATGGGAGGGAAATACGAAAAAGACAAACGGAGGCAAGTTAACAACTAGTTGAGTAGTGAATAAGTAAATACGAATAATAATTAGGTAAAAAAATAAAACCCTGTAGTTACCACGGGCGTTCACTGGTTCTAATGATCTCCAGTGTCAAGAAAGTGTTAGGAAATGTTGAAAGTGTTAAGTGAGTTTGCAAGATTAAGAAATGAAAAGTGATAGGAAGTGTGTAGTGTTAAGTGAGTTTGCAAGATTAAGAAATGAAAAGTGATAGGAAGTGTGTAGTGTTAAGAAAGTTTAGAAAAGAAAGAGACAGAATAACTGAAAGTGACTAGTGAATATTATGCACCCAACCACAATAATTGTAAGAATTAATAATAAGCTAACCATCCATCCTGCATTCAGGAGGCCTTTGCCCTTAATGGGCTTAACCCTTTGCACTCGTAAGCAACGCGCATAATGCACCTCCTACAGCTCGTACGGCATGACAGAGATACCACGAGAATAATGGCTACTAGCTCGTAGCAGTATGTAATGTTCCTAGTCCTACAACTCGTAGGGCATGTCATAGATGCCACAACAAAATCCCTAATTAACTCGTAGGGCATGTCACAGATGCCCACGTATTTTCCTGGTATGTAAAAGTTGTCATTGTTGGATAGATCCGGATTATTCTATTTTTAAACAATGTTGACGCAATGATGTGAGGACGAGCTGGAAACGGGGGAAGGCCGAGTATCGGCTTCGAGCTGTG
This sequence comes from Acheta domesticus, assembly GCA_031308135.1. Classification (NCBI taxonomy): domain Eukaryota; kingdom Metazoa; phylum Arthropoda; class Insecta; order Orthoptera; family Gryllidae; genus Acheta; species Acheta domesticus. Next base: position 84,209,924 of record JAHLJT010005437.1, on the reverse strand, counting down.
CAGCCTTTTTTCATTGTCATTTTAGACATTCCTTACGAGTTGTAGGACCTCGCAGAGCTTAGAAACCTCCGACCGCAGAGTGCATTCTTGGGTGGCAGTCACACACGCCCTACGAGTGCGAAGAGTTTACCCAGGCTGCTAATAATAATAATAATAATAATAATAATAATAATAATAATAATAACTCCACCTAGGGAGTACACGACCTTGGAGTTGGTGGTGGAGCTTGAGTACCCCCATGAGCCTTAAAGCTATGTCAGTGGTAGCCTAGCTACCGGTAGGGCCTCCCTTGCTGAATAGGTTGAAGGTGAGGGGTCAGACGAAGAAGTACTCCATTTTGAGGAGAGTGGGAAGTAAGTAGAGAGGGAAGGGTCATGAACCTTTGGACTTCCTGTTGTCGGCTCATAGAGGGTACAGGAGAGAAACTGGGTTGGCACACCAGGCCACTGATTAGAGTGGAGGCCCGAACCTTGCATTAGCCAGCGAAGGAGGCTGCCTTCAGCAGTCAGTGAAAATCCCGTAGGGTTTAGTAATGCCGACTGGCGATCGGAGGGACCCCTTGCTGGGCCCTGCGGGGGGATGCCCCGAGGCCACTGTGGGTCGCAGTAACGGATGGCAGGAAACAACCCGAGGGTTAAGTGTGATCTGTGAACTCGAACTTGCGTCCTGCGAATCCTCAATTCAAACCAATGAGCAAAATGGATAGAACAAGCAATGTAATGAATCTTAACGTGCCTTGTTCTACCAATGTCCCATACCTGCTCAGAAACCGAGCTAATGTCACCTTGTCGACGTCTGGCCATCCCACGGGTGTTAGTCCCAGGGACCCAGAGCCGGCAGTAGCTCGAAGCCATCGTCAGAGATGGACCCGGGATGAATTAAAGGAGGTGATGTGGTGCTTTTATTATGCAAAAGCGAAAAATGGGGGCTCAGAAATAGAAGTTTTCAAGGTATGGAGAGAGCGGAACCCAGATATGAGACCTACCCTAGACTCAAAGAAGCTTGCCAGTCAACGACGATACATACTCAGCAGTGGAAAATTCACAGCAGAACAACTTGCTGACATTGAGAGAAATGCGGAGTATGTACTTCGCTCGAACAATCCACATGACGAACACGTAGAACTTGAAAATGATGATCCCGTGGAAGGTTCATCGCTTTCCAGTGAAACACACGTCAGTGGTGAAAACTCATCTGGCAATGATTTACACGATAAGGACATGATGCGAAATCTCCTTCGGCGCGAGATAGAAAGAGTTAGTCAACTTCCATTTGAATCTCGCGAACCGTTGAGGAGAATATACGAAAATGCCAAAGCTAAAAGAGTGATAGAAACAGTGAATTCTGTCTTAAATGAGGTGGTGGAGACCCCAGGCAGAGATCTAGATATTACTGAAATCAATCACATCATATACGCAACTGGATATCTAGTATCTCAGATAATTTTGGGGCCAGCCAAGAACACCGACGGCCGACAGCAAAACAGAGTAAACAGCTCTGTACCCCCATGGATGAACAGAATTATGAAACGGATAGCCGACACCCGGCGTGAAATATCACTCTTAGTTGAGGCATCTTCTAAATCAACGCACACCTCCAAAGTTCAACGAAAAATATTCAATGTTGAACAAAAATACCAAATTGAAAATGACACCAGCAGGCTAATGGTAGTTGAGAATCTAAAAGAGAAAATTCAAGCATGGGCTTAACGAATAAGAAGGTACAAACGTAGAATAGATTTCCGTGTACAGAACCGGTTGTTTGAAACAGACGCGAAGAGATTCTATCGCAATCTGACTCAAAAACCGAATGGCAAAGCTGTGACTCCTTCAAAAGATGACGTCGAAGCATTTTGGGCAGGAATCTGGGAAGAGAGCAGATCCTACAACAAAGACGCATCTTGGCTTCAATCTGAAGTTGATGCTGCCGATGAACTTGTAGAAACAGTGGAAGATGTTCACCAATTCTCGGAAGAGGACCTCTTCCAAGCAATTAAGAACATGGGAAACTGGAAGTCCCCCGGGATTGATAAGATCCAGATTTATTGGATTAAGAAATTAACAGCAATACATTCTCATCTAGCAAAGGCTGTTAATAAAATTTTTGAAAACCCAAAGGAAATCCCGGAATGGCTCACACGCGGCATCACGTATTTGCTACCCAAAGCGGGAGACAGCTCTTTGGCGAAGAACTACAGGCCAATTACTTGTCTGCCAGTACTGTACAAAGTTATAACTTCAGCCATAGCTGACAAAATGTATAGACATCTAGATAAGAATCATCTAATGCCAGCTGAACAAAAAGGATGTCGTAAAGGCTCTTATGGCTGTAAGGAAATCCTGCTACTGAATAAAGTCATCTTGAATGATGTAAAGAAACGGAAACGTAATTTGAGCATGGCTTGGATTGACTACCAAAAGGCCTTTGATAGTGTACCACACGATTGGATTTTGAAGACCCTGGAGATCTATCGATTTCATCCTAGACTTATTGAATTTTGCAAGGCTAGTATGAAGTCGTGGAATACCAGGTTACTAATCCACAGCGGAAAGGAAGCAGTAGAAACCAGAAGTATTCAGATTAACAGGGGTATTTTTCAAGGAGATTCACTATCCCCTCTGCTGTTTTGCATTAGTTTGATCCCACTATCGAGACAGTTGTCGCAAGCTGACTTTGGTTTTAAGCTCCATGGTGATGAAAGGCCAGTATCACATTTGTTTTACATGGATGATCTGAAAGTGTTTGCCAAGAATGAAGCGATTCTCTCCCAAATGCTGTCTGTCGTGAATGACTTTAGCAATGACATCTGCATGAAGTTTGGTCTTGACAAGTGTGCAAAAATCACTTTAAAAAGAGGGAAACTCACAACGTCTGAGAACATTGAAATTGATACGCACACTGTGATTCAAGATCTTGAGCCAGGTAAAACTTACAAATATCTGGGCATTGAAGAATGTGAAACCATCTCGAATGACAGAATGAAAGAGAGAATTCGTAGGGAGTATTATAGGAGAGTGAGACTGGTCCTGCAGTCCGCTCTGAATTCCAGGAATAAAATATCTGCAATAGGTAGTTTGGCGGTACCTGTAGCCGAATACAGTTTTGGACTAGTGGACTGGACTGAGCAAGAAATTCGCACCATGGATCGAAAAACCAGAAAACTGCTAACAATGCATCACCTTTCCCACCCTCGAGCTGATGTACATAGACTTTATGTGGCACGTAAGGAAGGAGGAAGAGGCCTGAGACAAATTGAGGCCTCCTGGCACAACGCAATAGTCGGGTTGGGGAAGTATGTAGTCAGCCATCAAGACGACCCTCTAATGAGGCAGGTCATGAAATCTGACCGAAGAATGGGAAACAGAGGCATTGTTAGTGTAGCAAGAAACATTGCGAAGAAAACTAGGCAAGACACGTGGAATAACACAGACACTGAACTTCTGATGCTGCTAAACATGAAGTGTGAGACACAAAAAATGTTAAAGAAATCGTGGAGAGACAAACCACTCCACGGACAATACCTAAAAAGAATGGACAAAGTGCAGATCAATAAAGATCAATCATTTATGTGGCTTAAAAGGGGAAGGATGAAGCCAGAATCGGAAGCACTTGTAATAGCTGCCCAAGATCAGGCCTTGAGAACACGACATTATGATAAAGCGGTTCTCAAAATTTCCCAAGATGACAAATGCCGCATTTGCCTGGAGCAAGTAGAAACCATTGATCATATTGTCTCAGCTTGTCCAATCCTAGCAAAGACCGAATACCTTAAAAGACATGATAGGGTGTGTAGCTACCTCCACTGGCAGATCTGTACCGCCCTCGACGTTCCAAACACATGCCCCAAGTGGTACGAACACTCACCGAAACCGGTGACGTCTGTTGGATTGTGTACGATATTGTACGACCAACAAATTCAAACTGATCGCACGATAGCGGCAAACAAACCGGATATAGTTATCCGGGATTTGGCGAAAAAATCGTGTTTACTTATCGATGTTGCTGTACCTTGCGATCAAAACGTCGTTACCAAGGAGGCAGAGAAACGTCTTAAATACAAGAGTTTGGAAATCGAGATCAGCCGAATGTGGGGCGTAAAAGCACAGGTCGTCCCGATAGTTATCGGAGCTCTGGGATTTGTTCCGCAAAATTTGAGTAAGAACTTGTCTAAACTCCCAGGTAATTCAAAAGACTGGGAAGTGCAAGAAATTGCTTTATTTGGAACAGCCCACATTTTGCGTAAAGTATTGTAGAGGCACTGATAGTCACCGGATCTGCTCCTTAGGTAGCTGGTTGCAACCTGGAGTAGATTTTATATTCAGCCGACTCATAAGATCTTTAGTCGTGATGTAGTGGAATAATAATAATAAGGGCCGAAGGGCGTCGGGCATTTAGTCACAGCTCGATCATTATAACAAATCTATCGCTCTTGGTGCATACATAACCATTTTAGCTTTATTCTTTTCCGCACAACGCCCTTTGAGTGACGCCCGCCTTCATTGTCGCGGTTTCCGTGAGTCATGGCGCGTTCGCGCTTTCCCCGTCCGCGCCCGCCGCGGTCCGGGGTTCAAGACTCGGGGCTTCCGGCGCCGGCGGCTCCGGTTCGCCGCGCGCGCGGAGAACCGGTTCCTTGAGAATGACTCTCTGCCCCTCTCTCTCTCTCTCGCGCGCGCGCGCTTCCTGCGCTCGCAAGCAGAAATCCGAGTGGGCCACGTTCGCCTCAGCTAGAGTTGAATTTCCCCGCGCGAAGGATCCAGGTAGTGAACGCGTCGGATGGTGTTTTATTGGATAATTCTGACTTTTGGATATTTCGAACTTTTGAATGATTCGGACTTTTGGTTATTTCGAACTTTTGGATATTTCGAACTTTTGGATATTTCGAATATTTGGTTATTTCGAACTTTTGGTTATTTGGAACATTTGGTTATTTGGAACTTTTGGTTATTTGGAACTTTTGGTTATTTGGAACTTTTGGTTATTTGGAACTTTTGGTTATTTGGAACTTTTGGTTATTTGGAACTTTTGGTTATTTGGAACTTTTGGTTATTTGGAACTTTTGGTTATTTGGAACTTTTGGTTATTTGGAACTTTTGGTTATTTCGAACTTTCGGTTATTTCGAACTTTTTGATATTTTGATATTTGGATCATTCGAACGATTGCATCATTTCGAACGATCGGATCATTCGAACAGTTGGATCATTTCGACGTTTTAATAAAATTGAATGATTGGATCATTCGGACGGTTTAATAAAATAGAATGATTTAATCATTCCAACGTTTGAATAAATTAGAATGATTGAATCATTCCAACGTTTGAATAAGTTAGAATGATTGTATCATTCGAAAGTTTTAATAAAATAGAACAATTGAATGATTCCTGATTATTCTATTTGATTTTGATCTGGAAGAATGGAATTACAGAAATATGAAATTAAACAATGTTTTCTTCGTAAATTATCTGCGATGCAAAATATTTCACTGTTTTTATAGTACTTACTTGAAAAGAAGACTTAGACAATTGCTTGAAGTCGCTGAAGTTCACTGTTCAAACTGCGAATACGAGAAATTTAGGAGAGTTTTTAAATATTGATATTTCGATATCAAGGTTTAGGCTTCTCCAAACAAAAGCAATACCATAAATATCGCCAAATCACAATCTATTAAAAATATTGCTTTTTAAATACGAACAAAAATTTGACTGTCTGCTCGTAAGATGAGAAATAGTTTCCAAATCAAGAACTCCTACTACACAAATGTATAATGTTGTGAAATGTGTTGTGCGATGGAACAAATGCACTTAATAACATTGGTGAACTGAGTTTACGAATTTGAATTCTTTAATTATTAGGATTTTTTATGAAAATTCTTTAGTACTTAATTTTATGCTTTTGCGGTCTAATAGTTGTATTGATGTCAAGAAAATGTTCCATTGCATAGAACTACGCTAAATTGAGTTTACGAATTTCAATTCTTTATTAATATTTTTTTGAATATTTTATATTACATCATAGTATACTTTTGCAGTCAAACAGTTGTAATGATGTTAAGAAAATGTTACATTGCATAAAATTACGCTAAATTATTATCAAAATATTGCGTACAACAATAAATTGTGATTTGGCAATTATTTTCATGATGTTGGAGAATACGCTGAAGCCACAACGATTGCATATTTCCATTGCAGAATTGCGACGTTCGCACCCGAAGCATATACGCCCTAGGAAAAGCGACGAACAAATCGCAGAACCCATTACGAGGGACAAACATGACGCGCAACCTTCGAAACCAACGTCCAGTGACTAGTTTCGCTTGCCCGAGTGAGTGCTTGTAAATCTCGTAGTGCGTCGAGTGGTGTCTAGTGCGCACGCCGCCATGTTGCCTCCGATGACGGAGGACCCCGAAGGGGACGCGCTGGTCCTCCTCAACAACATCCACAACAACAACAACCACAATAACAACAACAACCACCACCACCCCGTGGGCAAGCCCGCGGCGCCCCGGTTGTTGACGCGAAGCGTCAGCGGCAACAACAACAGCAACGGGGGCAGCGCCAACGGCAGCAACGCGTCTTCGCCTGGCAGCGGAGGCCGTTACGCGGAGATCGGCGTGTGGAAGCTACGGTAAGACTCGGCGGCCATCTTGTCTTTCGCATGGGGCCCTGCAACATTCATCGGTTTATTTCTAGGGACGCTTGACGAAAATCAGCTGTGTACGTCACTGTGGTGACGTTCGAGCACCCGATTGGATTTCGTCGTAACAGCTGTTTTACGTCATGCGCCACTAAAAGTAAATTGAATTATACGCACAGTGATGTCGCAGCGGCCATCTTGTTTCTCTATGGAGAAAGTTATATAAAACGTGCATTTTTAAAATTAGCTTTTACATGGTAAAATTAAAGGAGTTTTATAAAAAAAATTGTAAAATAAAACATAACTTACAGACACCTCCGCTTATAGTGAACTTGGATATAGTAAACACTCGGTTATAGTGAACTCGGATATAGCGAACACTCTGTTATAGTGAACTTAAGATTCCTGTCCCGCTTCACTTACATTAAAAAATTAAATGGATCTCTGCATATTCTTCGATGGAATTAAATGGTTGGGGCCCAGCATATTCTTCGCTGTACTTGTAGACGCGCTTCACGTAAATCAGCTGTGTACATCACTGTAGTGACATTCGAGCACCTGATTGGATTTCATTGTAACAGCTGTTTTACGTCAAGCGCCACTACAAGTAAATCGAAGTTCACTCACAGTGATGTCACAGCGGCCATTTTGTCTATCGCGTAGTATAACTGACAAGCTATGGTAAGACACGGCGGCCATTTTGTCTCTCGCATGGGGAAAGTTATATAAAACGTGAATTTTTAAAATCTAGCTTTTACATGGTAAAATTAAAAGACGCCTTCGCTCGGATATAGTGAACACTCGATTATAGTAAACACACGGTTATAGTGAACTTAAGTTTCTGGTCCCGTTTCACTTACATTACAAATAAACATAAGAAGATTCGGCTCTAGTGAACGTAGGAAATAATTCCTGAAAATGAATTGCATCTCTTACGTCGTCGTCGTAGGCGATTAAAAGGGGCCTTCGGAGAGTGGTATGTTATTCCAACAGTGCAAGAGGCATTGAAAGGTGTCAAGACTGCATTACGATACTTAGAGACAGAGGACAATGCAGAATCAAGTATGGAGAGAGCATGAACTCTGGAGAAGGATCTAGACAAATTTGTGATGAAAAATGTACCAAGCAAACAATTCAATAAAGTAAATTTTTTTAAAGAGAAATAAAGATATTTTCAGTTCTGCTGTTAATTTTTTCTGCGTCTCTATATTAATAAAATAAATCATTGAAAAGAAATTCTGTTTCATTTTGATATCATCGGATATAGTGAACCTTTGATATAGTGGACCAAACATGTTGGTCCCCAGAAGTTTACTATAACCGGAGTCGACTCTTCTTCGATTTATTTGCAGTGGCTCTTAACGTGAATCAGCAGTTACGGTATCATCCAACCTGGAGCTTGAACGTCACCACAATGTATTGTAATGCAGTCGTGACACTTTTCAATGTCTCTTGCCCTGTTGGAACACCGTCCCACTCTCTCAAGGCTCATTTACTCGCTTCATAATATACGAGACCCAATCAATGTCCAGGACTTCTTTCCTGCATTCACTATAGCCGAGGTTCAGATTCACTATAACCGAATCTTCTCACGCTTATTTGTAATGGAAGTGGAACGGAACCAGTGACTAAAGTTCACTATAACCGTGGGTTCACTATGGCCTAGTTCACTATAACCGGAATCGACTGTACTTCGATTTACTTGTAGTGGCGCTTGACGTATATCAGCCGTTACGATGAAATCCAATCGGGCGCTTGAACGTCACCACGGTGACGTCACTTCGGGTGACTTTCAAGCTCCCGATTGCACGACGTCAACAGCTGATACGTCAAGCGCTACTACAAAAGAATCGACGTGTAACTGTCAAGCGAGGGTAAGACTGCGGCCATTTTGTCTTTCGCATGGGGCGTTGCGTAACTGTCATGGATGTGTTGGAAGCGACGCGTCGTTTGAATTTGAAAACACAATATTTGTATCTGAAAAACGTAAAGATATATTGGTTGCACTTTCATCTCACATTGGTTTCTTGCTTATCCTGGTTTAAATTCGGAAGGTTTGTTTGTGTGTATTTGGCATTTTGGGTCAATTGTCCGACTTAGCTGGCCAGCTAACAGTGTCCCTTATATCTGGACGTAATTGTTTATCCTTGTTCGATTACAGATAATCCTTGAAGGTATTGAAGACATAAATATAACTGATTCAAGTAATCATCAATTTACGTATGAATTAACATAAGGAGACAATTTAACTTTTGTGCATAAATGCTGAGGGATACCCTTACAGGGACCTCTAATATCTTGTTTTAATTGATTAAATAAAACGTTTTTAATTTTTAAATAATGGTATAGTATGTGTGATTTATATTTAGTAGTCAAATTATGGAGGTTGTAGTAAATCTTTTGAATATTGTAATGTAATTCTTGAATTTATTGGAGATGCTTTTCCAAGTTTAAAACGTTCAAAAGCCGGGGTAGAGTTTAAGGATGTTTAGAAATTTGTTGAGATTTTTAGTATCAATGTTTTTAGGTTTTAAATTGGGAGTTCTTTGTGTAATTGTTCATTTCTTATAAACCACGGTGCGTTAACTCTCCAACGTAGAAATGTATTTTGTATAATTTGCAATTTCTAAATGTGTATTTGGAGCAGCACCTCCCCAAATAGGGTTAACCATATGTTAATTAAGGTCGTATTATGTATCTGAATATTGATAAAGATGTTGCAATGTTTAATTTGGGGTAATTTAATTTAATAACGTAATTTAATTCCCTTCACAGTAACTAGCAAATTCCGCCTATCTGAGCTTTTCTTCGTGTCATTGCACAGGACGATTTTAAAGGTTAGCTACAAATATATTTTTGCCCCCCTGGAATCGAACCCGGAAGCTCATTATGGGACGCTTGTTCCCAACCTTATACCGCATGGTATTTGAACATGAACGTTGTTGACATCCAATATAATTTGCATTGGTTATCTATTTCATGTTTGAACTAGTTATGAAATGACTGTTTTGAATAATAACTAACAAGCTTACGAAATTATGTTTGACATTCCTGGCAGTACACAGTTCTTTTAAATGGATGGATCAACATCCATTCTAACCTTAAAATGTCTTTCTTGTACGCGAAGAGAGGTCTTTAAATGAGAACTTCGTTGATTGAATTAATTCACTTTCCAATATTTTTTAAATTAATTAAACGGAGGCACAGTAAAATGGTTTTCTAATGTTTCTCCAATGGATAAAAATGTTGCATATTTTTCGTAATTCTAACTTATTTCAATTGGTAATAATTGAAACAAAAGCATGCTGCCCTAATATCGTAGGAATTCCCTAAACTGCTTTGCTCACACAATAAGTGTAACTAACATATATTTGCGAAGTTCTCGTAGCTATGCGATTTAAAATTGCAGATATCTCGTATTAATATCAGTCATCTTCATATATAACTATTTGATTTTTCCAAAGTAAATCTTTAGAATAAATCATAGGCAATAAATTATTGAAGTATCGTCACTATTCATGCATTAATGTAAGAAAAACGTCTAGAGATTCATGAATTCTGTTCTTGATAAAACCAATAGAACATTGAACATTTTTGAATGGAAATTTTTATTACTATTTACTTTTTTTGTATATTGGCCTTAAAGCAAGAGCTGAGATGAACTAGGTAAAAGAATCGTAATTTTAAAACTAAGCGATTCAGCAATTCATGGGTAGTTTATTTACGATAAACTCTTTCCTATTAGTTTTGCATGGAATGAGTAATATTGACTATTGGGGCCGAAACATTTGATTTCGTTACTTCACCCACAATTAACCTTCCGAAAATATGGTTGACCCTTATTGTGGAAACATGATTCACAGCTTACCCTGAATGTAATGCGTATTTATGAAGTAAATTTCACGATTGACCTGTATATCGTTGAAAAACATTGGATAGAAAAGCGTGCAATAACAGTTATTTCAATATGAATTTCTTGAGATATATTATCCGTTATTAAGTGCTATTACTTCTAATGAATATTCAAGAAATTTCTTCATGTATGTGAAGTATATATCGTGACATAAATACTGTCACTGAGCTTGCGTTCGTAAGGTGATGTACGAGAAAGTCATTTACCTGAAATAAGTTATTTTTGACATGTAGGTTGAATTCAAATATTGCTTTTCATTTCTGTACTTTTTGGGCTTTGAGGTAATGTTATGAATATTGTAAAAACTAATAATTTATACGAAACGGATTGTGTTTTCTGCAAATTAATTTTCCATTTTATAACGCTTTGTAACTAATGTTTCACCTTACTCACGATTCTATGCTACATAAATACAATTGACATTTATTTGGTGATGAAATTTGGTGTGCGTTGAATGAAGTCGAAAAAAAAACACCAACCAACTGTAAATTGAATCGTTATTTTATGTTTAATTAAATTTTGCCTGAGAATGAATTATTTAAACAGAATTAAGTAATTAAAAATCTAATTCAAAAATGTTGATAGCCTGTATTTTTTACGTAACTGAGCGTAAATCTGCTAACTTCATTAACTGACCGGAAATGCAACGTTTTAACACGCATTTCATTTATTCCATTTTTCTTTTTTGTTCGCACATTTCACATTTAAGTGATGCATTTCAGCGGAAAATACACACATTAAATGAGAAAATTAAACTATAAAACAAAAGGACCTATGCTTTAAAAATTTCGTAATCCAATTATTGTTTTTTCTATTTAGTTCTATTTTAGGTTTTTATTTTTTTGTATTGGCACAGAAGTGTGTATATCAATTTTGCAACTTATGTATTGAGTGGGTGAAAAAAAAAGACAAATGTTATGAATATGTCTGGTTTAATAGCTTGAGAAATTAAACATATGTCACGTAGACAACTTTAGTTTTGCTATTCAATTATGAAACTATCAACCTCTCACTTAATATTTCATGGAACTTCTAGACTCAGATTGTGATGCAATATTTGTTGAACGCGTTGAATATTTGTTGAACGCGTTGAATATTTGTTGAACGCGTTGAATATTTGCTGAACGTGTTGAATATTTGTTGAATGCATTGAATATTTGTTGAATGTGTTGAATATGTATTGAAGGCGTTGAATATTTGTTGAATGCGTTAGGTGTAGACAGTTGAACGCATGGCATGTTAATATAAATTTGTTTAATTTGCAATTGGGTGTAGTGGCAGTTAATTACATCAATAAGGTATTATAATTTCAAGCAAATAATATAATAACAATAATAATAATAATAATAATAATAATAATAATCGTGTTTACTTATCGATGTTGCTGTACCTTGCGATCAAAACGTCGTTACCAAGGAGGCAGAGAAACGTCTTAAATACAAGAGTTTGGAAATCGAGATCAGCCGAATGTGGGGCGTAAAAGCACAGGTCGTCCCGATAGTTATCGGAGCTCTGGGATTTGTTCCGCAAAATTTGAGTAAGAACTTGTCTAAACTCCCAGGTAATTCAAAAAACTGGGAAGTGCAAGAAATCGCTTTATTGGGAACAGCCCACATTTTGCGTAAAGTATTGTAGAGGCACTGATAGTCACCGGATCTGCTCCTTAGGTAGCTGGTTGCAACCCGGAGTAGATTTTATATTCAGCCGACTCATAACATCTTTCGTCGTGATGTAATGGAACAATAATAATAATAATAATAATATTAAAATATGTTGGTTGAACGCGGTGCGTGCTGAGCCAAGGTGTTTGTGTGTGTTGGAGCGTTGGCGTCTCGCCGGGCGGTGCGTGCGGCGAGCGGCAAGTGGCTGCGTGGGCGTGGGCGGGCGGCAGCCACTTTCTCTCCGCGGGCGACCTCCGCCGCCCCTCCCCCGCCCCGCCTCCGCGCCGGTGGCAGGAGGAAGCAACTGGAGCGCGGCGCCGCTTTTCGGGGGCTTTTCGGCCGTCGCCTCGCCACGCCACGCCACGCCCACCGCCCGCTTTCCCGCCCCGCCCGCCCTGCCCCGCCTCACACCGCCCCGCCCACACTAGCCCGGCCCGCCCGCCCGCCCGCCCGCCCGCCCTGCCCCGCCCCGCCCCGCCCCGCCCGCCCTGGCCCGCCACACCCGCCCCGCCCCGCCCCGCAGGCCCTGCCCGCCCCGCAGGCCCTGCCTGCCCCGCCCCGCCTAGCCCTGCCCGCCCCGCAGGCCCTGCCCGCCCCGCCCCGCCTAGCCCTGCCCGCCCCGTCCGCCCTGTGCCGCTCCTCCCCACCCTGTCCCGCCCCTCCCCGCCCTGTCCCGCCCCTCCCCGCCGTCCCGCCACTCCCCTCCCCTCCCCGCCCCCGCCCTGTTCCGCCCACCCCGCCCTGACCCGCCCCTCCCCGCCCTGTCCTGCCCCTCCCCGCCCTGTCCCCCCCGCCACGCCCCCCCGCCACGCCCTGCCCCGCACACCTCGAACACTCACACACACGTGTTACAAGGAATGCAGCATGCGATGAAAGTACACTATATTACGAATTTTGTATCTTTGCCCCTCAAGGCCCGTCTTCACATTGGAATATGTCACGGTATTTCGCATCTTTCTCAGTTTGCCGCTCGATATCGCATGATCGCGACCGATCAACCAGTGTTTGCGAGCATGCGACATCTAGCGGCACAAGCGAGAAAGACGCGAAATGCCGTGTGATATTCCATCGTGGCAATAGGGGCTTGAGGGGCAAAGTTATAAAAATCGAACTATATGTGATAAATATCCGGACACGGACGTACTAACTGTTTGTATCGACTTTCCACCCAGGCCGCTGCATGAGCAGTGATGGCAAATTTGAGCAAAACTTCGATACGTGGATACACCAACAAAAGATTTTCACCTCACTTAGATCGACATTTAAAATATCAATGTATTAAATTTGATGAAACATTTCGAAGTAAAGATTCTAATCTGATACATAACGCGTCAATATTAGTGTGTGGTATATTCTGCTTTAAATTTGATTGTCATCTTCATTTTCCAATCATTCTATGTAGTCAATGTTCAAAATGCAGTTTAACGAAATTACCACATAGAAAATAATAAAAAAAAAAGGTAATAACATTGGAGAAAAGTTGCGACAAGCAAACTGTTTCTTGCCGTGTGAGGATCGACAACACTGACAGTTGGCAACAATGGCTGTTGATTGCGACCAATCCACAAAAAAGTAGGAAATTTCCTGTATATAATGAGAAATTGCTTCTGAAAACATCGATGTTTCTGAACAAATATATCGATCTGAAGAAAACATCGCAAGCATCAAGCAGAAACATCGATGTTATAACATCGATATTTCTGCTCGAAAATATTGATGTTTTATAAACATCCATCCACATTTGGCATCCCTAGGCATGAGAAATACTAAGATTATTTTGAAAGCGCGAGGTAGATGTTGGCAGGATTGTAAATTGGTACCAGCCGTTCCGAGTCGGATCTAAGTATCCCAACGGACCGTGCGTGCTATTCAGCACTGGACAAGGACTACGTACCAAGGTAACCTCCTTGAGCAAATAACGACAAGATCCAAAATAACTTGTTACGCGCGCCGCTATTCATCCTGCCAAATCCCACGTTTCAATTTCTACGAGAGAGAGCAATTACATCCTTTTTCCGAGTACGTCATGATTCACGCGGTGCCGCGCTGCCATTGGCACGTCGTGCGCTAATCAAGTGATTATGACTAATAACCCCGTGTAACTGTCCCCTCGCTGCCAGCTACACTTAGACGCATAGATCACGGGTCCGCCCTCCGAGCCACGTGACAGGCGGCGGCGGGGACAATGGAGCGACGGCGAGACCGCGCACGGGACACTGGCGTGGCTTGAGGGAGCCGCGTACAGTCGCCTCCGGTTAAAGTGAACTCTCGGTTACAGTGAACTTAACTCACTGGTCCCGTTTCACTTACATTGAAAATAAGCATAAGAAGATTCGGTTATAGTGAACCTGAACCTCTGCTACAGTGAACCTCGGTTATAATGAACCTCGGTTATAATGAACCTCGGTTATAATGAACCTCGGTTATAATGAACCTCGGTTATAATGAACCTCGGTTATAATGAACCTCGGTTATAGTGAACCTCGGTTATAGTGAACCTCGGTTATAGTGAACCTCGGTTATAGTGAACCTCGGTTATAGTGAACCTCGGTTATAGTGAACATCGGTTATAGTGAACACCGGTTATAGTGAACATAGGTTATAGTGAACACCGGTTATAGTGAACATCGGTTATAGTGAACATCGGTTATAGTGAACATCGGTTATAGTGAACATCGGTTATAGTGAACATCGGTTATAGTGAACATCGGTTATAGTGAACATCGGTTATAGTGAACATCGGTTATAATGATCTTCAGTGACTGATCCCGTTTCACTTACATTACAAATAAGCATAAGAAGATTCGGTTATAGTGAAGTTAAAACTTGGCTATAGTGAACCTCGGTTATAGTGAACTTCAGTGATTGGTCAAGTTTCACTTACATTACAATTAAGCATAAGAATATTCGGTTATAGTGAAGTTAAAACTCTGCTATAGTGAACCTCGGTTATAGTGAACTTAAGTCGCTAGTCCCGTTTCACTTACATTGCAGATAAGCATAAGAAGATCTGGTTATAGTGAACGTGAACCTCGGCTATAGTGAACGTAGGAAAGAAGTCCTGGAAATTAATTGGATCTCGTATATTTTTAAGCGAGTAAAAGGGCATTCGGAGAGTGGGACAGTGTTCCAATATTGCAAGAGGCATTGAAAGATGTCTAGACTGCATTCCGATACTTAGAGACAGAGGAAGATGCAGAATCAAGAATGGAGAGAGCACGTACTCTGGAGAACGACCGAGAGAAATTACTAATGAAGAACGTACGAAGCAAACAATTGAAAATAATTGATTTTTTCAGGATAAATAAAGATATTGAAATTTTCACTTCGGCCTATAAATGAATCGTAAATTAATAAAATCAATCATTATGGAGAAATTCAATTTAATTTTGACATCATCGTATATATGGGCCCCTGATAGAGTGAACCAAACGTGTTAGTCCCCAGACGTTCACTATAACCGGAGTCGACTGTATTATGCGCTCGGGCTGGTATCAATGCAATCGGATATAGTATTTCGCGAGGGGGGTTGTGCATACGATAGAATGGGTTTGTGTCTTCGACGATTGACTTCGGTGATTCCGGACGCGTCAACTGCTAAGGCCATTACGCCCGTCAGTGTAGTCCATGTTTTTTCGTTAGGAGGTGGCGGTGATCTTTGCCCCGCTGGATGGCGAGATCCGGCGCCGAACTACCTTCGACTAGCGGGGTTTTCCCCTACCAGGTGTCTCCCTCCGGCGGGGCACCGTCCTAGCCGGGACAAGCTGTAAGGCCCCAACCGGTCTCCCGGCATGTGTGGTAGTGTAGTGCATGTTAGTGTAAGTGTGTGTGTGTAAGAGGAGAGGATAGGACAAGGAAGTATATTGAGACTTTAACCCATATGTAAATTTCCGACCGATCCAGAGAAAGGCATACGATTATTTTTTTGTTGATGAATTGCAGTAGACAAGATGCCCTCAGAAAGTTCATAAGCATATATTGCAGCTATTTATAAATTCAATACGAGAGACCAAACTACATTAAGGTCGATTATTATTTTTTTTTAGCATAGGTTTTGCCAAGTAAAACAAGGAACGTGCTTACATGAGAATTTTCATAATGATTAGCTACATTTGTCAATGGAACAGTTACAAGGACAAAATATGCAAGGAATGTTGTAAACAGGAAACGTAACTATCAAACCTCATTAAGTTACGAGACATAAGTGAATACATCTTTTAGTTCGGTTTGTACAGGAAGTTTAAATAAGAAACTGCTCCTGATGAATGTCTTTCCTTAACATTCTATTTTTATTTAAATTTTATTAGTGTGATTTTGCATGTACTGTATTACTGTACATGCAAAACACTTCTTTCTGTACTAGCGTGGAAGCATCGTAAATACACAGAATTGCAGATATTAATTAAAGTCTATTTGTGTTTTCATGTGAAATACTCAACGAAGTGCTTCAACACTTCATAATCATAATTCTAATGTGTAACTTTTCATAAACCTTTACACTAATTAAAACACTCTAAAGAATCAACAAACTCAAATTACATGATATTATCTGTCCGAAATCACACACTCGTCTCGATGTTATGCATTGTTGCATACCCTTTCTGCACCGCGCAGTTTGAAACAAATGACAGCTGTTGTCTTTTGTCAACCCGCTGCACTTTTATACCTTTTATTTACAACTGTGTTGGTATTTCTCATATTTTCTTGGTTAAAATAATTTCTAAATAAAATCCAAATAATAACATTAATAGCTTTCCGCTTTTCAAATTCCAGATCTTTTAAATTATTAAATGTTTATGCGATAGCGTTTCTAGTTACTAAGCAAATTGAAAGTACTTTTACTCTGAATTTTTAAAAAATTTCCTATTGGTTTAGCCAGTCAATTCGGTCATTTAGAAAAATAATCACGAAGAGGTACCTAAGTTAAACTTTTGGTTATGTTTGTAGGGTAGTGAAATAAAAGAATATAATTAATTTGAAAAGTATGAAATTCGTTCTTCGTTGTTTTCTGTCACTTGCAGACATTGCGTGGTCAGACGGAAGTTTGGCCTCATGCCCTAAGCCTCCGCAAGAAAAATGTGGCTCACTAAACTGACTTGAATACTAAATAAACCAATTTTACATACGCCGTCTAAATATCTCCGCAAATGATTTACATAAAGGTCGTTCTAATTTCCTTGAAATGAAAAGGTGTTAATCCGGGATCGAGGAGAGTGTTAATTGAATGTGTTAATTGAATGCAATTAACTTGAGATTCGTTTTAGTAAAGTTCTGTGTACCAGAATTTTGTGTATTAATTTTCAATTTTTATGTTCTCAATAAAAGGACTCAAATCATTTAAACCGCTTTCACCTGCGGTTACAGAAAGTTCTGCTTGAGGTTACAAAGAGCTGCAAGATGTTTTGTTGTTTTTCTGAGAGTGAGATGAAAGGGAAGACTTTCCACAGTCCCCAAAACAGTGTTCAACGGCTTTGATAGTAAACGGTTTGTAACCTGGTTTTGCTGAAGGTTACGATAAAATGCCAATTTAATCTTCTACGTTCGTATACCTAATGTTCAACCTGAAAGAATATTCGGGTACAACACTGTAACTGAAGTGTTATATGAAGAGTAGTGTACTTTGCATACAAAAGCTGCATTTTTTGCAATATTTTGCGCATGTGAATTCACATTGAAATTCATGAGCATTGTGGTGGCGTAGCTAACCCAAGTAGAATATATTTAAGTTTTTCAACGTATTTAAAAAAATGTTTTGCCCATTAAAACGGGGGAAGTGTATACATGTATGTATGAATAGAATTTTCATACAGATTAGTTACATTTATCAAGGGAACAGAGTTCAAGAGACAAAATATGCATGGAATGTTGTAAACAGGAAATGTGACTATCAAGTAACGGAGTATTTCTTTCCTTATGGGGCATACGCGGATGTATCATTAAGTTTGCAAAACAGAAATATGATATTAAAAAGAACGGGCATATCATAAATGTAATACTAACACGTAAGTTGTCGCGTTAAACACTAGTCGCAAAAAAATCACAATTACTCAAAAAAATGCTTATCTAACATATGACAATATTTATATCTTTGGATTTGTCCTTTTACGCTTGTCATGATAGACTGAAAAAATATGTATAGTCCCATTTGAAAAAACAAAGTTACCTCAAATATCTCGTAAAATAGAAGTGATAAAAGAGAAATCAATACACATATCAATTAGCCCCATTCCCTCATTCACTTCCGTGAAAACTGCATTGCAATATCTTCAACCGTTCAAAAGTTACAGGAGATGCTAAAGTTACGTGACTTACCCTATATATATAGGGTCGAAAATCAAGCAAGCAATTTGGGTAACAAGTCTTTTGTTCGTCCTATCGACTTCGATCCTATTTGGATACTCGATTTGAGTTAAACGTCGTGTGATTGGTTCATTTCTTATTTCTCACACAAGCATAAGCACAGAAGCCTGTAGCTTGCAAGCTTTTAAGTGAACGTCTTACGTGTTATGCTTACGCGAAGGCATTGTGCATGAGTCCTACCTTTTATGTTAACGCCTTGCTTATGTGTATGTTTGCGTTGTGAACGGGCCTTTGACCTCTTCTTTTCCTTGCGGTCCCCAATTGGCGTTCGCCTGTCCCCTGCAGGCGTTCGCCGCTTGAGCGCGGATGGGCGTCGCGGAGCGAGCGCGCGGCGCGCGCCGTGCGCCGCTGGGGGGAGAAAGCGGCAGCGCCTGCGTAATGGTCGCGAGCGTTGCGTCGCCCATTTGCATGTGTTGGTCCTCCCCCGCGGCCTCCCCGGCGCAGCCGGGCCGCGCTGACGCCTGGCAACCCACTTGAAAATTAAATAAATAAATACATCAATAAATGAACGAATCAATTAACGTTGATAATTGATGTGTCAAGGAATGAACGAGTTAACAAATGAGTGTAAGAACGAACAAATGAGTGTGGAAATGAACAAATTAATTTACGAACGAACAAATGAATGAAGGAATGAACAAATGAATGTAGAAATGAACAAATGAATGTTGGAATGAACAAATGAATGTAGGAATGAACAAATGAATGTAGAAATGAACAAATGAATGTAGAAATGAACAAATGAATGTAGGAATGAACAAATGAATGTAGAAATGAACAAATGAATGTTGGAATGAACAAATGAATGTAGGAATGAACAAATGAATGTAGGAATGAACAAATGAATGTAGAAATGAACAAGTGAATGTAGGAATGAACAAATGAATGTAGAAATGAACAAATGAATGTTGGAATGAACAAATGAATGTAGGAATGAACAAATGAATGTAGGAATGAACAAATGAATGTAGGAATGAACAAGTGAATGTAGGAATGATCAAATGAATGTAGGAATGAACAAATGAATGTAGGAATGAACAAATGAATGTAGGAATGAACAAATGAATGTAGGAATGAACAAATGAATGTAGGAATGAACAAATGAATGTAGGAATGAACAAGTGAATGTAGGAATGAACAAATGTATGTAGGAATGGACAAATGTATGTAGGAATGAACAAATGTATGTATGAATGAACAAATGTTTGTAGGAATGAACGTGACCAACGGATCTGTGATCACGAATCCTCCACGAAACACACATATGAAAGGTAAGGGACAAACACCAACAGACAGGCGGCATTTGAAGTCACTAACTCCGAGCCAGTGCTGATAACGGGAACTTTTTATCTTGTTAACATACGGCACGCCAAGTCAAACTTTTGAAACTAGAAAGCAAGCTGAACTAAAGACAGAATTCTGATGCCGTCGTAAGAACTAACTATAGCACGTCATGCCTCATATTCCCCTATTTATTAAGTTAAGGAAATATGACGGTTTTTGATATTTTTTAAAAATGATCGACACAGTACCCTTATAAAAGACTTTCGAGTCGCTCAAGGAGTGTTGTGAGGATAAGTAAGTTGTGTCGAACACTATTGTTAGGGGACATGTGGGGGCAGACGAACAGTGGGTTTGGCGAGGGTCTAGATGGAGACAGGTAGAAGATGGGTGTGGAAATAAAGTGGACGATTGGTGCGCGAAGTTTGGTTCTTACACAGTATTCTTCCATATTTGACATTTTTCAACTTTTTATTGTGTTTTTGGAGATGGCATGCTCCCACTTTGTGTCATGGGTGGTCCAAAAAAATGCGGATACCCGAAATCTAAGTAAAATTAGATTGAAGGATAATTGATTGACCTCGACCGGGAGGTCCTAGGTTTGAGTCTCGACGGCGGCAAGTTTCTCGACGCTAACTACATAGTTAGGTCCAATTCAGTCACTGTCTGGAGGAGAGTTTTAGCGGCCGGCTGCTCTGATCGGTAGTTTTCTGTGGTTTCTTTTATCATTACCAGGCGAATGTCGGAGCAGTACGCTCACAAACAGGCCACAGACCGCGCGCGATCTTTCCTTCCTCTCCCTTGTCCTATCCTCACCCCTTACACTACCGCACATGCCGAGAGACCGGTCGGGAGCTTAGAGCTTGTCCCGGGCCACCACATAGAGCTTGTCCCTTACAGCTTGTCTCGTGCCACCGCTGGTGGGAGATACCTGGTTGAGGAGAAAACCCCGCCAGTCGACGTTACGTCGGCGCCGGATCTCACCATACAGCGGGGGAAGATCACCGCCACCTGTCGCGAAACAAAAACACACACACTACACTTACGGGACGAAGGATCTTATCAGTTGACACGTTCAGAAACACTAACCAACCAATCGTTGTCGCACCCAAGACACCGTTTGGACGTAGTATCTCGATGTCAAACAGCAGCAGCAGCAGCAGCAGCAGCAGAGATCTCGTGGGCGTGACCGAACTGTACGCAGCTCTCTGCCCGCGAACTCCATTTGTAGCGCAGAGCAAATGACCGAAGATGAAAGCGAATTTGTAGGTGTGGCGCCCGCTCGCGTGTAGTTATGCTAATGGACGCGGATGTGTGTGACGGGTTGCTATCATAACTAGTGGTCACTCCCGCTTAATAAAATGGACGCGAATACGCATGTAGTTGGATAACACACTAGATGCATAGGCTGATGTCGCTGTAGTTTCGTAATAAGTTCGGTGTTTTTGTGTTTATTTTACGTGACATTATTAAAAAAATGTGTTAGGAGGAATGGGTAAAAATCTCCATTTAGTGACCACGTGAGAGCAAGGTGCCAACTGGGTGTTTGCACAACAGATCAAGGGAAATTGGTGCAAAAAATCAGATTGGAAAGGGAATCAAACACCCAGAATAAGTTTACAGTAATTGTTACGGAAATTGTCAGTCTCTTTTTTACATAATACTGAGATTTCTAGTATGTAATTATTATTATTATTATTATTATTATTATTATTATTATTATTATTATTATTAATAATAATAATAATAATAATAATAATAATAATAATAATAGTGTCATCATCACGAGGGTTTATCACTGACCTAGTATGTTTTGGAAAGCAGTCCTTCATTTTAGTTCGATGTTTTCCCGTATTATATTCTTTTCTGTTGTTTTTTATGTGCTCCGTGTTCAATATGCTATTTTATATTCCGTAATGAGTTTCAAGAGGATATATCACCGACGATAATGATATGAAAGGATTGATATTTATTTTATTTTATTTTAAGAAATGAAACAGAGACTTATTAGGACTTCCGAGAAGAAATTTCTGGATGAACAAGACATATTGAAAACAGAACGGAAAATTGTTAAAATTCTATTGAAATTTCAATATCTTCTGTCTTTTAAGATTTTAATTAGATTTATTTGTCCAGTTTTATTTTAAACTCTAATACTATACGTTTGAAAACCAAAAGATTAATAAACAGACATTTTAAATATGGAAATTTATTGAAACGTGTTTTTTTTAACTTATTTAATGATTCAGAAAGTTTGCCATGTCCAGAATAATTCAAAGAAAATGTTCTTGCAACTTTCCATGAATACGTGCTAAAAAAATGAAATACCCAGCTCGCATGAAAGAGTCTTTGGCGTACTCGTTTCGAAACGCCGGGCGCGGATCGTATCGTCCCCTGGGGTGTCAGCGGAAATCGTATGCCAAAGACACACTATTTGTACTAGTTTCATAAATGGACCTCGGATTTTAGGACAAATACCTATTTAGTTCCTTTAGGAGGTTATGGAAAATAATTGCAGATGTTTACGAATCATGAAAAAAATAGATCTACTGACGTCTAATAGTTTAAAAGGGAGGTTGATGCCTATTTTAATTTTCCCCCCTAAAACTACCTAGAACAAGTAATTTTGAAGAATTCTTATATTTTAATTAATCGTTTTATAAATTTGTTGTACTCACCAGAATTTCTCGAATCGCGAATATTCCGTGATCAAATACGCATTCGATTACGCCAAAAATTTTTCACCCAACATTCCGAAAATATGGAGCTCTGTAAGTCATTATGAAGAGGACGTTTCGCACTCGTCTCTTATCAGCACGCAGTTCTTAGGCAATTGCACCATTCTCGGTGCAGCTGCGCTGTTGTCAGCTTGAGGCTTATAGCAGCTGAGTGTCGCCTATGCATTCCAAGTGCCTAATTTAATCCTTTTGTGATCAGTTTTAGATGTCAGAAACAACTTTTCATGTCTGTTTTTTAAAATTCTGGATTGATCATTTTGTAACCTATTTTTACTGCCTAAAACGTAATTTTTCATGCTTAACAGGGCCTAAATTCATAATTCTTGTTACCTGTTTTTGGTGCCTAAATCATCGCTTTTTTGTGCGTAAAATTCCGAGGTCTATTCATAAATAATTAAGTTTTTTTATTGAGTGTCATAACAGCACGAAGAGAAAGTTCATGTATTATAGACAGTCATGTGAAAATCCTGTATCATTTAATTCATAAAATAAAGTTGAAGTTCGTTCGATGTTTCAGAGAACTGTTCGTCTCCAATTTTCAGGTACAAATTTAATTTTAAATTTGTATAAAATTGATTTTAGCCAAAGAAAGTACCTAAAGATGGAGACGAACAGATCTTTGAAACGTCGTACGAGCTTCAACTTTATTTTATAAATTAAATGATACTGGATTTTCACATGATTGTCTACAATAAGTGTAACTTTTTCTTTAAATCCATTCATAAATAATTGCTTTGTTCTGATTTCCTGTGTCAAGAAGTCGTCAGCCCCATCCCAACTAGTGTGATCGCCCATTTGTTGAGAGCGAGATGTTTCACAAGTCATTTAACCAGTTAAAAATGTAATAGAGAAAGAAGAGGAGGGACACATATTGTTTCGGGGTGTTACAAAGATGAGCGGAAGTTCGGTTGAGTTGACAGATTGACAAAGGAGCTCTAATCCACAGATCGTAATCCGACGAGGACAATGGAATTCCGGTTGTGATAAGACAATACAGGGAAGAACACAGGATATCATAACCTTTTTTTTGTATTGTTTATGGTCGCATTAACTACGAGGTCATTAGCGACCACTGATGATTAACGTTAGGGGTATCTGTATGCTCAATGAAGTGATATGGTGATGAGGGGTGAAAGGACGAACACAAAAACAACCATGCCCGAGGCGAGACACGAACCCGCGATCCATCGGCCCGCGATCACCGCGGCACTACTGCTGTAGCGATCTTGGACACCCGGATCGGCTATTATAACTTGTAAAGTATTGTAATTGTGTAAAGTAAAATGTGTATTAATGTGTTAACGTGTTCAGACTGAGATAAGGACGATAAATTAAGAAAGTTTTATTGTTCAATTCAGAAATATTACATTCTCGTAAAAGATTTTTCGTTATACTGTACTGTTATATAAACATAATCGAACAGGTGAAATCAAACATTGGAAGCCACAGGTAACGGCCGATGTCTGTTTAAGATGTAACTGTCAGCCCTCCGTTAAGAGGAATACAAAGAAATGAGTCCGAGGGGAAGTAAAGTCGGCTGTCCCGTGTAGTAGATTTACTGCACGTAATAGATCCTCAAGCCTAAATGAAGCCTCTGAGCTACATTCAAGTCGTCTGTTTCGTCGCCCAAGTAATACCTTCTCTCTCCGCTAGATGGTCAAAGAAACGTGGCGAAATTTGCGTGGTCAGACGGAAGAGCAGTGGCCTGAGTCTCGCCACGTAACATAAGGCATCAATTCAATTCAATTCCATAGAGCGGCGAATTCCACCTTGATATATGTGGCAAATCCGATACTGTCACGGCTTGAATCTTGTGCCTCTCGTTCAAAGTCACTGCGGGGTGAGTGGTAATGCCGGCTCTGAAGTAATCCAGGAGGCTGAAACATTGTAAAGAGAAACCACGAGGTTAAAGAGTGACGAAATCATTGTGCAGAGAGAAACACGTAAATTCTCGACCGAGGTGAACTCAATGAAGAGTTGACAGCGTGTGCTGTGCAGGAGATACGACGCGGGGGTCTATTAACACATGTAAATAGATTAAATTTATAATTGTATCAAAACTCCTAAAAAATATACTGTTATCTGTCTTTAGAACGTATATTAAAATAAATTAATTTAAACAAAAGGGACCCCGCAGCTGCGTTGGTTCATAACCAAATGTTAATGAACTGGCAAAGATTGACTGCTCTGAAAAACATCTTTTGTTGAATTGATTGATTGATGTTTCCGGGCGCGTCAACTACTTAGGTCATTAGTCCCGTAGGTGTAGTGCGTGCGTTTTTTCTCGTGAGGTGGCGATGATCTTTTCCCCGCTGGATGGCGAAATCTGGCGCCTACCTGCCGTCGAGTAGCGGGGTTTCCCCTCAACCGGGTATCTCTCAACAGCGGGGCACCGCCCCAGCTGAGACATGCCGTAAGCTCCCGACCGGTCTCTCGGCATGTGTGGAAGTGCAGTGCATGTTAGTGTAAGTGTGTGTGTAAGAGGAGAGGACAGGACAAGGAAGAGGAAGGAAAGATCGCGCGCGGTCCGTGGCCCGTTTGTTAGGGTACTGCTCTGGCATTGGCCTGGTGTTGATCGGAGAAACCAGGGAAAACTACCGATCAGAGCAGCCGGTCGCTAGAATTCTCCTCCAGACAGCGACTGTTTTCGACCTAGCTGACAAGCTAGTGTCGAAAATCCTGCCGCCGTCGGGAGTGGAAGCGTAGGACCTCCCGGTCAGAGGGACTGCAGTGACATCAGGTTGATGCACTGACCATCTCTCCCGGTATGTTTTGTTGAACGGATAGAAAGTATGTTTTTAATAAAAATGATTGTGCAGAGAGGAACGCGTGAATTCACGACCGAGGTGAACGCAGTGAAGGAGAGGAGATGACAGCGTGTGTTGGGCAGGAGATAAACGACGAGGAGGGTCTATTAACACATGTAAATAGATTAAATTTATAATTGTATCAAAACTCCTAAAAAATCTACTGTTATCTGTCTTTAGAACGTATATTGAAATAAATTAATTTAAATAAACGGGACCCCGTAGTTGGGTTGGTTCATAACCAAATGTTAATATACTGGCAAAGATTGACTTCTCTGAAAAACATGCTTTGTTGAACGGATAGAAAAGGCGGTTTTAATAAAAATCATTGTGCAGAGAAGAGCGCGTGAATTCACGACCGAGGTGAACGCAGTGAAGGAGAGGAGATGACAGCGTGTGCTGCGCAGGAGATACGACGCGGGGGTCTCATATTGGCGGCGTTCCAGCGTGGGAGTAGAGTTGATCACGCGAGTTCGGAGGTCGCTCGGAGGAGCGTTGTAGCGGCCGTTTGCGGAGCAGATATAGGAGGTGAATAGTGGGACGGTAACGGCCTTGATAACAACGAAGCCTCAAGGTCAGTGCTGCGGTAATGGCGCTGATGAACAGTGGATTCTGCGAGGTAGAACAATGGGCTGGGCCGAATGCTGAGAGCCCGTGAAAAGAGAAGAGTGTATATGCGTTCCTGATAGATAAAAAATAGATACATTATTTAAACTGCAATTGGGCATAACCCGGTGGCAGCTAATTGCATAATTAAGGTAATATAACATAATATAACTAACAAATTAAATAATAATATTAATAATTATTATAGTAATAATAATGGTACAATAATAGTAATAAAAAATAATGGTAAGATGATGATGATGATAATAATAATAATAATAATAATAATAATAATAATAATAATAAAAATAATAATAACAGTAATAATATAAAAACTAACTGATTCATTAAACATTTAATTACATCAAGAAAAAATTCTCTAATCCAACTCCAAATATCCATGAATATTTGTACAATTAGCTGCACTTCACTACACTTACAAAAAAACCATTATATGCATCGCTGTATAACCTACTATTCTCCCTCATTTACTTAATAATACACTAAATTAATTTCCTAAACTGTTGAACGCTTTGAGAAACGGTTTTTTGCAGGCGATCTATTCCATTCCGTAATAGTTCGATTTGTGAATGAAAATTTCCCGACATCCGTTCCCTGCATAGTTGTCGTTAATTAATATGATTTAACCGAAGAAAAAGTAAATAAGATAAGTCATTCTGTTGATCTTGACCTCGTATTATAAATACAGTGTGGATACTCGTGAGGGTAGGTCAGTGCAATGCGAATACTAGTACAAGAATGTAAGATTACAGAAGATAAGTTAATAGATAAGAAGATAAAATAATAATGACAATGACAATACATGTAATTACACTTAATATGCAGACATGAAACAAAATGATCTGCTTAACACTGAATAAAGAACTAAAAATAATTAAACATTTCTATTCACTTGTTTCTCTGGTGGACTGACACATGACAGACTCATTGCGAGAAATATGTTCAATCAATGATTATACCAAATTATTGTAGACCGATTTTCGTGATACATTTCCGTCTCAAATTAGTGATACAAATTATTGCTGAAGTGGTTGCGCCCTTATGTATGGAGCGGGTTCGCTGGTGTATCGGTTGGCGTAACGTTTAGCCTATTGGACTCTTGTATCCAAGTTTCCAAATTCAAACCCGATTGAGGGCGCGGATTTGTAAGGGCGAAAAAATCCTTCCTACGGCTCTGGTGGAGAAGTGAATCCGGTTGTTCCTTGTAGATTTCCGGCATGTAAATGACCCTCAAGCCTAAAAGAAGCAACTGTTCTAAATTCAGAATCGCCCCAGTAATACCTTCTTTCTCGAGTAGACGAGAAATTAGCGTAGCGAAATTTGCGTGGTCTGACGGAAAAGCAGGAGTCTCTCCACGTAAAATAAGGCACCAACAAACTAACTAACTATATTAGCATGCATTCATTCTTTTGAAGTACTGATCTCTCATCTATCTTCTCACCTCGGTGTGGACTCTCCTGTGTGTTCTCTCCTGACGACCTCCACCAAGTCTCATGTGTTTCTTCCATCACATCTACCTCTTCATCCTTCATTTCATCAAGTCCTATACAACGTTGATCAATGTTCCCCCACAACGTGCTCCATCCCCCATGTTTACACGTCTCCGTGTCATCTAGTGCGTTCTTTACCACGGCGGCCGTTTTCGTAGTCTTATCATTCCCTGCAGTGCCTCTGATCGGTAGGTCCTAGGGTCACATTCCGACGGGTGCAAAATGTTCGACTCTAACTTGTCAGCTAGGTCGAATTCAGTCGCTGTCGGGAGGGGAATTCTAGCGGCCAGCTGTCCTAATCGGTAGTTTTCCGTGGTTTCTCCGATCAACACCAGGCGAATGCCGGAGCAGTGCCCTAACAAACGGGCCACGGACCGCACGCGATCTTTCCTTCATCTTCCTTGTCCTATCCTCATTCTTTACACACACAGAAACATAAAAATACACTACACCACCACTCATGCCGGGAGACCGGTCGGAACCTTAGAGCTTGTCCCGGCTGGGGTGGATGGAAGATACCTGATTGTGGAAAACTCCGCTAGTCGACGGTAGGTCGGCGCCGGATCTCGCCATTCAGCGGGGAAAGATCACCGCAACCTCTTGATGAGAAAACACACACTACCCTTACGGGACTAATGACCTCTGTAGTTGACGCGCCCGAAATCACGAACAATCAATCAATAATTCCACACTCACACACACACACACACACCATGTCCTCAGTCGCGTCCTCTCACACATCCTCCGTCATCCTCCTTCACTTCTTCTTCTTCTTCTTCTTCTTCCGTGGCACCATTATTTTCCGCATGCGCTCTATCCCGCACACCGCCATGCCGTTGAACGCGGTTTTCCAGCAACCCCTCGAACGCGTCCTTCGTCAGGCCTTTCGCCGCGCGGTCGCCCTGGGCCTCGCCGGCGCGCGCCCAATCTGCCCGCCCGCGCCCCCGCCCCCGGCGCCCGCGCTGCTGCCTCTATTGGCGCGTAAATTCGGATAATGGCACCCCCCCCCCGGCGCCACGCCGATTTACGGCCTGGCCCGTCTCCATCGCCACTCTATCCCCCTCCACCACCTACCCCCACCACGGCCACCACCACCAATAACGGAATGAGGATAACTAGCTCCATCACCTACATCTTCTACACTGTTACCAGAAGAAAACAGACGGACGAACAGACGGACAACAGACGGACAACACACGCACGAACAGACGGACGAACAGACGGACGAACGGACGGACGAACAGACGGACGAACAGACGGACGAACAGACGGACGAACAGACGGACAACAGACGGACGAACAGACGGACGAACAGACGGACAACAGACGGACAACAGACGGACAACAGACGGACAACAGACGGACAACAGACGGACAACAGACGGACAACAGACGGACGAACAGACGGACGAACAGACGGACAACGGACGGACAACGGGCGGACAACGGACGGACAACGGACGGACAACGGACGGACAACGGACGGACAACAGACGGACAACAGACGGACAACAGACGGATGAACAGACGGACGAACAGACGGACGAACAGACGGACAACAGACGGACGAACAGACGGACAACAGACGGACAACAGACGGACAGACGGGCGGACGGACGAACTTATAGACGGACGGACGGACGAACTTACGGACGGACTGACGGATGGACTGACGGACGGACGGACGGACGGACGGACGGACGGACTAACTTACAGACGGACAGACGGACTAGAGACGGACGGACGGACGGACTTTTCGTAAAAAACACGTTTTCGGTATCAAGGGAGCCCAAAACTTGTATTTTCGTTGAAATCTCGAAATCGATTTTCCACAAAATTACATAACTTTCCCTACACTACTTATATTACTCCATATGTACGCACATATACGAGAAAGTAAAAATTTGGAGCGGTTTTTGTGAAAATGTTTTTTATATAATTACATCAAATTCAAACATAAATTACGCAAAAAGTACTTGCTTTTTGAAAAAAATGTACATGACCTTTTTCAAAGAACTGATTTTGTACAATGAGGTTTTTTCCTTTAAATAAAATTTAATCTTCAATTCTGTAATTTAAAAAAAGTAAACATTATGCAATCTTTGAAAATACAGAGAGTTCGTCGGAAACGAGAAGAGAACGAATGTTTTTTAAATATTTTTTTTTAGAAAAGTTCATGACCTTATTTTAAGACCTGTCTTTCATGAACAGATTTCTTTAAGGAAAACATCTCTATCTTCAATATTGTAGTTGAAGGAAGGCGCCGGAAAAATTAGTGTTGCAGTTTTTCAAAAATCAGCGATTACAGAAACCAGCGATTACCACTATCCCTTCAACGTCTTTTACGCTATCGGAGGACAAAATGTTATAAAAAACTGATGGCATTTTTTAGAATATTTTGAAAATGTTCCAGGCACTTCATGTCAAGTCCACCCCAAAATTAAAATATCGCTTTCAAACTCAAGGTGCCGTGAGATCTGCTAGATCGTTTAGGGGATATTAATTTCGGAGAAAATTGGCTGAACGGTTTAGGCCAAAGCGTTGACCACTGGTGGATAGACTGACGTTGTGCCGTCAATCAATTTCTCCAAATTTATCTCGTAACATACCCTGATTCTCAAATGCATCATTTCAACCGTATGGATTTTCGCCCCCTCAGTGGGACAGTCGCCAACATTTTATTTCCGAATCCCAGCTCTCTTCACTTCACTAATTTTGCTGCAAACCCCTGTAAATCCCACAGGAAGTCCCGACTCAATATTTTATCCCCATTTGCAGCCGCTGCAAAAGTAACGGCTTACCGAAGACTGGTGAAAAGTAATTGAACTTTTTTTCTCGTAACTTTTTCCGCTAATGTATTCGTACTATGCACACTAGATACTAAAAGAATTGCGAGTTCCTCTGAGATCAGCAGAACTCTCTCTACGACTCAACATACACACACATGTGAGCGCACCTGATATAGACAAGAAGCAACAGTAGTTTATGCAATTAGTTTATAATGTTAAGCTTTATTGCATGAATACATGTTTTGAAAACGAGCGGCGTTAGGAGCGAGTTTTCAAATTTGTACGAATTCAATAAAGCAACATTATAAACGGGGAAAGGAGTGTAGCGAAATTTGCGTGGTCAGACGGAAGAGCAGGCCTCATGGCCTGAGTCTCGACACGTAAAATATGGCAATTCAATTCAATTATGAACGATTTCTTGCAACAGGAAAAGTCGTTGATAATGTTGGAACACAAATAACATATTTTCTGGGTGGAATTCTAATCCACGAGACCGGATTAGACAGCTCAAGGCAGCAGTTGATGTCGCTGCAGTCCCTCTGAACGGTAGGTCCTAGGATTCCACTCCCGACGGAAGAAGGATTTTCGTACCTTCTGATTTTGTTTACTTAGTTACTTAAATTTTACCTTAATTTTAGTAATTAGTGTTTTCAATTCGTCACTAGGTTTAGTTTTGTACCTCTAGACAGTTGTATGATACTCGCTGATTTGTCAGTAGGGAGTGGATGGTCATTTTAAAGATTTTATGGTGCTCTTCCTACACTTTTTCACCCTGGAACAATGTACATTCATAAAAGGGCTTCTACACCTTATGGGTAGAATGGGTTAATACATATTATCGTTTAACATGGCATTTTGTGATTTCCATTTCGTTCGTGAGTTGTTAATCTTAAATAATTATAGGTAATCCTTTAAGAATATAATTGTAGTTAATCATAGATATTGTAATTTGAGTAGTTCAAAAATATAATTTTGACTATTAAAATAATTGGTATATTTTCTGTATGACAACTATATATTTTGCAGATATCTACGTTACATATACTACATTACAAGACGACCTCACCTCACAGGTAGTAGGAGAAACGTATCTTAAAAAAAAAGTTTGAAACGTTGACTGGAACCATTGTTTATTTTATAATTATAGATTTGTTTTAGTTGCACCGGTACCTCCAGCCATAAAATGACAGTGAAATGAGACAATTTTATTCCCGCAGCGCAGACATTATGCCTTGGGGGTTCCCCGATTCTTAAAAAATCCAATCTGCCTCTTCATTTTTTTAAGTGCGCCAGCGAACAGTGCTTTTATATCTTATAGGCTAATACATATTATTGTTTAACATGCCTTTCTCTGAATTTCATTTTCACAAAATTGTATGTGAATTGTTCAGTTTACATTGGGGTAAAGGTAATCCTTTATGAGTATAATTACAGTTAATGAAAGATGTTGCAATATGAGAACTTTAAACATATAATTTTGACTGTTTTTCCCTCTTCTGTGTGACAAATGTGTATATTCAGATCCGTTACATAGTGAAGACGATCTCACACACAGGTCAAAATGTCCATTAATAAAAATTTAAAACTGTTGACTGGAATGATCGTTTATTTTATAATTATAGAATTTATTAGTTCGCACCTGCCATAAAATGACAGTGAAACGAGACAGTTTTATTTCGTGCGCGCAAACGTTATGTCTTGGGGGTTCCCCGAGTCTTAAAAAATCCAATCCGCCGCT
This sequence comes from Acheta domesticus, assembly GCA_031308135.1. Taxonomy (NCBI): domain Eukaryota; kingdom Metazoa; phylum Arthropoda; class Insecta; order Orthoptera; family Gryllidae; genus Acheta; species Acheta domesticus. The sequence goes on along the minus strand of JAHLJT010005437.1, from coordinate 84,177,890 downwards.
TCATGGATTATTTGCGCCGGCGAACAATGGTGAATCGGGGAGCGCGTGCGCAGGTGAGGCGGCGGCGGCGGCTGTGTCCCCGGGGGTTCCCCGACCCACCCCACGCCTCCGGAGCCGCGAGGCCGCCCTGCGGACCATGCAAGTTTAACCACGTGGGCCCCCACGCCCCGCCCCTACCCGCCCCGCCCCCCCTCTCGCCTCGCCCCGCCCCGCCTCGCCCCTCCTCGCCTCGCCCCGTCTCGCCCCACCCCGGCTCGCCCCGCCCCGCGTCGCCCCGTCCCGCAGCGCCCCGCCTTGCCCCGCCCCGCCCCTCCCCGCCACGCGTCGCCCCTCCCCGCCCCGCCGTGTCCCGCTCCCCGCCCCTCCCCGCCCCACCCCCGCCCCGTACCCCCGCTCCGCCTCGCCCCGCCCCGCCCACCCCGCCCCACCCACCACGCCCCGCCCCACCCCACCCGCCTCGCCCCGCCCAGCCCCGTCCAGCCCCGCCACGCCTCCCCTCGGTGCGTCCTGGGAGACGGGTTTATTGGAGGTAGAGTGTATACCAAATGAACTCCAATGCGAGTCCACACAAAAAAAAATTCTAGAATTCTAGTGGTGGTCCGTGAAACATGACGACACGGAATCATACTCTCATAAATACAGTGGTAAGAGCAGATGTCTTGGGGTACTCCATTAAATGAAATAAGTAAGGTACAACAATATAAGTTTTAATATTAATAATGTATTGTAATGACTACTAGAACACAATTCAATTTCTGTATTAAATTTAATCGGTATATCTTCTCCCACTCTTTGCTTATAGACAGTTGTACTACAACAAGGACTTCAAAGCAAGTTATTAGACTTTATCTATGTAGTAAAATCAGAACAAAATTAACACTAACAACAAACTTAAAATTAACACTTAAAATTAACAAATCATTAACACTAAAATACAATCTCAAATTGGAGCGGTGTTATCTTTTTTCATCCTTTTGCACAATGCAAAAGTAGTGCAAAAGGATGAAAAAAGAGAACGCCCCCCAAATTTGACATTGATGAGTTTTTGTTAACTTTGTTCTGATTTTTATACGTGGATGAAGTGCAAGAAACTGAATATATGCTAATAACTTGTTTTTAATTCCTATACCGATACAAGACTATATTTTTGACAGTGAAATTATTTCCAATTTTATTAAATTTAAGTAGTTTTTTTTTTAATTTTTCGTTTATTATCAGTGGTGCATTCGTAGTGTCGTATCAGCGGCTCCGTCTAAAAGTCCTCAGAACGATTTTCTGGGAACCCTGACGGGTCCACCGGGTGAAAATTTGCACTATTTGTGATTGTTGCCAGTGGTTGACTAGTCCCAAGGAGGAATCCGATTTCGTTACTCTGATGTTTCTCATAGACCTTTTTAGGTTCACTGCGTTATCTGTATGTAAATGTTAGATTAGGGGCACGTTGTTCCCAAAATTCTGTCGAATTTCGTGAAAAGTCAACAGTCTTCAGTTCCATGATTATATGTGTAGACTCGTATCAATTATATCTATATCTCGGATATCTAATCTAACCCAAAACTCACTCAAACTGCGAAACGGCATTGGACGCCTCGAAAATTTCCAAATGGTACCACCAGACGTCGCGACGTCTATAATTATTATAATAATTATTATTTTAATTATAAGATATTTAATTATTTTCGACTTAAAACCGACCATCACTAAAAAAATGGTTCTATTGGAACGACGCGTCGTTCCAATAGAACCATTTTTTTAGTGATGGTCGGTTTTAAGTCGAAAATAATTAAATATCTTATAATTAAAATAATAATTATTATAATAATTATAATAATAATTATAATAATTATTATTATAATAATTATTATAATAATAATTATTATAATACTTATTATAATTTAAATAATTGTAATATAAATAAAAAAAATAATTAAAAATCTTATGGAAAAAAAACAACCATTTTTTGCAGGTTACAACGGCTTGCATTTATATTGTTTTAATCATCTTCGATAATCATCTTGACCGGTGGATGGTGAGATCCGTCTTTTCGTAATGAGATTTAGAGGTCGTTTACAACTCGAGTTTATTGATTTGGACGCTTCGATGTTTTACTACTATAGTTGCAATTTTCTTAACATCACACACAAATGTTTCAATAACTTAAATATTTAATATTTAATCTTGTTGACCAAACCAATTTTAGGGAATTAAAAGTAAATATATTAATATAAACAGTCATATTTAGTATGATTGCCACCAATAGTATTAATTATTTAACACACATACCATGTTTTTCATTTTTGATTGTCAAAAAAAGAAAGAAAAAAGATACGTATGTGTTAAATTATAAGTACGTTAATAGTGTACTGAATTTCCCGTGGAGTGACATCGTTACTTTGCTTCGTCCTCGTCCGACGCACAAATCCTCGTCAGTCGAAGAGTTAACTTGGAAGTAGTTGGCGAACCCGTCCTGCTAAGCCGCAGGGGTAGTTTGAAAGGGAGGAGTTTTGTAGCCATTGTAATTCATTTGGTAACTTGCCAAGGCCGGTGATTACATTGCAGCCACGAGTTCATCCCCTCCCCCCCCATACTCTAGCGCAGGGGTGTCCATCTTGCGGGACCACAACTAAAACCTTTAAAAAAGAGTACGACAAACGCGAAGGCAATTGCTTATTTATCGCTTGTTCGTCCGATAATGGAATACGGACCACTTTGTTGGAATCCGCACAAAATTATGCAGAGTAAAAATTTGGAAAGGATTCGGCGTAGGGCAGCTAAATTTACTTTCAGGGACAAGAAAATGGCCGAGTGAGATTCACTTGATCAACAGGCGATCAGTAGCAAGAAGTAGCATAAAGCTTATAGCGGTCATCCAGCTTGGAAATAAATTAATCGGAGGCTATGAATTCCTACATACATTAGTACAGGGGATGACATGAACAAAATAAATTTAAGACCGCAGAGAGCGGACCTCGGGATCGTTTTTTTTTTCTTTTTTTTTCTTTTTTCTTTTTCTTTTTTTCTTCCTCACTAATCGAACGATAACGAAATGGAATAGATTGCTTGCAAAAACCTTTGGACCCTTTCCTCAAAGCGTTAAACAGTTTAGGAAATTAATTTCTGGTATAATTAAGTAAATGAGGGAGAATAGTAGTTTATATAGCGATGCATAAATGTTCTCTTGTGAAGTGAGGTGTCGTGCTGTATATAGCAGAGAAATAAAGAAGGAAGTGATTTAAAGGTTTTAGTGAAGTGAAGTGCAGTGTGGTCTTAATTGTACAAACATTCAGTGCGGAGTTAGATTATAGAAGTTTTTTTTTCTTAATGTAATTTAATATTTTATGAATCAGTCAATTTGTATATTATTATTACTATAGTATTATTTTACAATTATTTTTATTGTACCATTATTATTATTATTATTATTATTATTATTATTATTATTATATAACTTGTTAGTTATATTACATTATTCATGTAATTAGGTGCCACCGGGTTTTACCCAATTGCAGTTTAAATACATTTATCTTTATTTTATCCTAATATTGTTGCGGGCCATATTTTCATTACACGGGTGATCTACGCCTGACTAAATGATGCCTCCGAGCAAAATTCAAAATCGCCTGTTTCGTCGCCCAAGGAATACCTTCTTTCTCCGCTAGATGGTGAAAGGAGCGTAGCAAAATTTGCGTGGTCACACGGAAGAGCAAGTCATCAGCCACGTACAATAAGGTAATTCAATTCAATTCAAGTATCAAAACATCTCGGGGGCCACATTAAACGCCATCTAGGGCCGCTGGTTGGACAACCCTGCTCCAGAGCTTCCGTTATCGATCACGGCGGAGTCAAGTCTGTAATTTTGTAATTACAGCTCTCTTCAGCGCTGCTGCAGCCAAGACCCTCTCGCGGGCGCAGCGCACGATCGCTATCGGGCTCCGAATGAAGTTCTTAATTTGAATTGGCGTACGCGACAGCGTCAATTTCGCCGTTAATTTTGTTATCGGGAATCTGCACTTTCGGAAGGATCTCTTTGAGCTGCGGGAATTGATATCCGCGTTGCTTCCGGGCTGCGCTTGAGGAAAATATTGATCGCTTAGTGATTACGGGTGCGTCTACGGATGTGGTCATCGGTCCCGTAAGTGTATTGTATGTTTTAGTGTAGTGTAGTGTAGGTGGTCATCCGCCGGTGAATAGCGAGATCCGGTGCAGACCTACCGTCGGCTAGCGGGGTTTTCCCCAACCAGGTATCCCCCACATTCGTGGAACGGCCCCAGTCGGGACAAGCTGTGAGCTCCCGACCGGTCTCCCGGCGTGTGTGGTAGTGTAGAACATGTTAGTGTAAGTGTGTGTGTAAGGGGTGAGGATAGGACAAGACAAGGAAGAGGAAGGAAAGATCACACGCGGTCCGTGACCCGTTTGGTAGTGTTCTGCTCGGGCATTCGCCTGGTGTTGATCGGAGGAACCACGGAATGCCACAGAATTCACCTCCAGACAGCGACTGAATTCGACCTAACTGACAAGTAGTGCCGAAAATCCTGCCGCCGTCGGGACTCGAAACTAGGACCTACCGGTCAGAGGCACTGCAATGACATCAGTTTATGTCCTGAGCCACCTCTCTCGTTCTTGAGAAAGGACATTGGAGATATTTTTATGTCTGATTTTCGTGTAATAGTTGACAAATTACGAATAAATAGTTGTTTTAAGATTTCGGATCTATAAAATATTTTCGTTCACCGCTATTTGATGTTGGGACAGTACCACAAGTCAACATGAAATAATTTGTATGTATGGTCTGATATAAGAAATGCAGTGTTTGGCGCGTCTATATGCATCGATTTTGTATTTTAGTTTTTGTTATTTGGAATTTCTAAGTTCAGTACCTTAGATATCTTAAGTAGTACTTATCTTGACATTTCTTCCAGTCCGCTCCTGAAATGCATTTATGTCGTAGGGTTTTTATAGCATGGTTTTGACTTTTTTGTGTTGAAAATGATTCGTTCTAAAGAACACCATTTTTTTTCATTGAGTCGATTGCTTTTCTGTTTTAGAACTTTGTAATTGGATTAATCTCACTCCAAAACAATATTAATATTAAGTTGGCTGTCCGGGTGACGCCGCGTCCATGGCAAAGGTGCCAACGTTTCGGTCGCCATTCTGCGACCTTCCTCAGGGCGTAATGCGAGGGAGGTCGCAGAATGGATTAAACTGCGCATTACGCCCTGAGGAAGGTCGCAGAATGGCGACCGAAACGTTGGCACCTTTGCCATGGACGCGGCGTCACCCGGACAGCCAACTTAATATTGACTCCGGCCGCGGAAGCCTACGCTCTCAGCCTACGCTCTCTCCAAAACAATAGTTTATTTTAGCCTAAGTGTCTTCGCTATTTCTTACTTTTGTCGATACTTATATCAAACAGTAAGTTTTATATGACTGAATTTTTATTATTTTTTTACACATTTCTCGAGTACTCTCCCTCGAAAAAACTCACGTCTCTTTTGATTTAATCAGTGACGTCTCAGGACCTTCTCGCAAAACGCTGTTATTGTGAATATTTCTTTTCTTTTTATTTCTTATTATTATTGTAACCTACATGTGCCTTCGCTATTTCTTACCTTTTGTCGATACTTATATCAAGCAGTACGTTTTATATGAGTGGTTTTTTATGCATTTCTCGAATACTCCCCCTCGAAAAAACTCACGTCTCTTTTGATTTAATCAGCGACATCTCAGGCCCTTATCGCTGTTTATGTGAATATTTGTTTTCATTTTATTTCGCCCCTTCCCCCCATCCCAAAAAACAGAAACGTTCCTTTCGATTTAATCAGTGGCTTCGCCGTTCCCCACCCTCTCCCCCAACCGCCCGTGTACTTAAAGGGCCTCACTCCGGAACATCTGTTTCCGAGGCCCGTTCCCTTTCGATATAGCGGCGGCCTTGCGTCACGGCATAACGCAGCACCTGTCCACGGCGACCCGCGACCGCATACTAAGCGCTCATTACCCCTCGGCGGGGCGGCGATAAATCTGAGGGCGAAAAGAGCGCCTTTCAAGGGCCAAGGGCTGGAGAGGAGAAAGCGATGGCGGTGGAGCAGAGAGAGAAAAAAGAGCGCGGGATTCATAAATTCGTTTACGGAATATTGTTTTGGGACGTTGTTCGCGAAACGTTGAATATGTAATGGGGACGTTGGACGCGAAATGTTGGACGCCGAACGTCGAACGCCAAACGTTCAACGCCAAACGTTCAACGCTAAACGTTCAACGCCAAACGTTCAACGCTAAACGTTCAACGCCAAACGTTCAACGTCAAACGTTCAACGCAAAACGTACAACGCGAAACGTTCAACGCTAAACGTTCAACGAGAAACGAACGTGAAACGTTCAACGCCAAACGTTCAACGCCAAACGTTCAACGCCAAACGTTCAACGCCAAACGTTCAACGCCAAACGTTCAACGCCAAACGTTCAACGTCAAACGTTCAACGCTAAACGTTCAACGTCAAACGTTCAACGTCAAACGTTCAACGCCAAACGTTCAACGCCAAACGTTCAACGCCAAACGTTCAACGCCAAACGTTCAACGTCAAACGTTCAACGCGAAACGTACAACGCGAAACGTTCAACGCTAAACGTTCAACGAGAAACGAACGTGAAACGATCAACGCCAAACGTTCAACGCCAAACGTTCAACGCCAAACGTTCAACGCTAAACGTTCAACGCCGAACGTTCAACGTCAAACGTTCAACGCCAAACGTTCAACGCCAAACGTTCAACGTCAAACGTTCAAAGTCGAACGTTCATCGCCGAACGTTCAACGCCAAACGTTCAACGCTAAACGTTCAACGCGCTACACATACGGGACAAATGACCTTAGCAGTTGACACGCCCAGTCACAAATTAGTCCATCCATCAATCTGTCACCTCGATCATAAAGCTACAGACTGTACTCGTAACAATGCTTCCTCAGTCGGGTTCGCAGCCTTACTCCCCTAATGCAATTTGAGACGTTTGACGCCAGATGTGTACTCCGAGTCCTTGTGTGGTACAAAGGAATACCTTGAGGCAATAATATTGCATGCCACATTTCTGATGAAATTGGGATATTAGTATATTTCGACTCCTCATACATGTGTTTAGATGTTGGGTTTTATTTTAAAGATTCGCCGCAAGATGGCAGTGTAATTCATGAATTAATGTTATTTATCCCAATGTGTAGAATACACTGTCTAAACCTTTACTTTTCTTTTTTCTCAAAACGTACGTATGGTGGCATAGCATGTTATTGCCCCCGGCGTCTCCAAATCGAATCCTCAGTTGCTGTGGAAAAGTTGAATTCTTATTCAAGGCCGTCCCTGCGAGTGAGCGATTGAGAATTCCGGCACTTTCAATTTCGGCGATGGGCCCCCCGTCCCCCTTAATGGCCCCCGCCGCCTGTCGTCTTGCGTCCCAGGATGAATGTTTTCGCGGGCCAGGGGTCGCTGTTCGGGAAACGAATTATTGCTGGTATTGGGGGCGTTGAAAATGGCCACTAAATTGTACCCAACACCCCCCCCCCAGAAAAACTGTCGGATTTTTAAAGTACCAACGTAAAAAAATCTTTAAAAAACTTTCTTTTGTTTTAATGACTCCTTTATTATTTCAATAAAATGAAAAACAATTAAAATTTATGTATTGAAATATTTGTTAAGAACTCATTCTTCACGAAGTTCGAAAAACAATTCTAATACAAAGTAGAGGGTATTAAAAATAAAATACAAACTTGATTTGCTAGAATTACCACTTATCATTTTTATCACAAAAAACACTTACATTCAAATACAATGACGGTACAAGTACATTATAAACTTAAGTACAACGCAAATTTGTTACGTCTTTTATTATGTTATTACTCAATAAAAAGTGTTAATATATGCTGCGGGCAATGTGTATTGGAGTTTAAAATCTTAAATTTGTAAGAGGGGTTAATCCTTGTTCCCACTATACAATTACTGGCTGCTCTGAATATTTTTCAGTTTGGTCGAATGAGGAAAATCAGTAATTTCTTTTAAGTAAATTTCAAAAAATAATATTCTTTAATACCCTCTCATAATAATAATAATAATAATAATAATAATAATAATAATAATAATAATAAACCCCAAAATACCTACTGGGTCGTTAGTTTATTTTTCTCAACTTTGCTTCTCTCCCATTGTATTCAGTACCTTAGATACTATTGTGATGCAAATATCTTTCCATGAGATTGTGTATGTTTTTTAAGTTATCGTGTTACAGCATCTCGTAATCTAGCGTCGTAAGACAGACGATCTTCCATTTCGTGATTGTTATTTCCTAAACTACCTACTTGAAGCTGTTGCACGTCGGCAGATACCATATTTCGTAACATATACATGCAAAATTTCACACAGTCATGCAAATTTCATAATATGAACTACATGATAAGAATTGTGTTTTCATTTTCAAATCAACGCGTGTTTATGGTTTGTTCGTTGCGATAATTGTAAGCAAGCCAGTTGTCGAAAATCCTGACACCGTCGGGACTCAAAGTTTTGACTTCCTGGTCTGAAGCATTGAAGTGACATCAGTTGACGCTCTGAGCTACCTCTTCCGGTGGATATGCTTTTTTTAAACATGTTTTTGAGTTTTCGGGTATATTATCCTATAAGAATGTGTGTTATCCCGTATGAATATATTGTGGCGTCGTGGTAGCTAAATAACGACAGAGACACGAGCTCTATGTACAAATTGGTTTATTTACAGAATGTACAACTTTACAGCTCTGGGGTTATGTTCGCCAGTACCTCCCACGCGCCTGCTCCTCGTCCCTAGGGCTAGTGCATCCCCCACCTTCCGCTTTACCGCGCCGGTGGCCGACACCGTGTTTCGCGCACGCCGTGCCTCAAGGACCGCACTCCCGTCTCGGGCGAGCATGCACGTCTACTCACGAGGTGCTCTGACAACGAACTCCGCCTCTGTTAACTTACTTTCGCGGTCGGCTTCCGCCCTCTAAAGGCCGGCCAGACCACATGTCGTGCACTGTGCCCCTGCGCGCTCCTCTTGCGTCACGGGGGTAGCAAGGAATTTTCCACTTTCCATTGCCTTTGTCTGTCCCATGTGTCCAGCAGCCTCCGTGCCCGGCCGTTTGAAACTCTGGCTGGCATGTGCCGACGTTACAATATGTAAAAATATGGGCTGGATCATCTTTTCGGAGAGTCTAGACTCATCCTTTAATTTCGGATACGGTTTGCACTGGGGCGCTGCTAGCTTGCCACCTGCCCCGTGTTGGCGGTGGGTGTCGCTGGTCCGTCTGGGGAACGCTGCTGCGGAGTGTATCTTCGCTGCGTTTCCGCGCCGCCCCCGCACTCGGTCGGAGCGAGGCGCCGGCCGGCCCGGCCGCCCCGCCCCCCCCGGTCTCCATGACAACGCCCCCCTCTCCCCTCCCCCGCCAAAGGCAGACGGCGAGGCGGGCCCGGCGCGGGACTCGCAGACTCCGCTCCCGCGCCGCCCCCGCCCCACCCCCGCGCCGCCCCCGCGCCGCCCCCGCCCCACCCCGGAGCTTCCTCCACCGACGCTGCCAGCCGGCGCCAACCTCCCCCCGCCCCCCCCCAACGACCAGACGCAGCCAGGCTGTGCGGTCAGGCCCTCGTTGGGGGGGCTAATTTGAAATTCGCGTTGAATAACCTAAACATCTAAGTGGCATCCTTCTCCCTTATTCCTGTCTTTCATTGTTTCTTTCTTGTGCTTCGTCATTTTTCTCCTTCCTGTGCTTCCTGTTTTTCTTCCTTATTGTACTTCTCTGCGTCCCCTGGCCATGCCTCTCGTTTTTTTTCATTCCCCTTTCATCCGCCCGTCTAAAGAGAGCCAGGCTGTGTGGTCAGGCGCGAAAGAATGCGCTTTCGTTGGGCCTAATTAGAAATTCGTTGAATAACCTAGACACGTAGGTGGCATCCTTTTGCCTCTTTCCCGCCCTCTGCTTCCTGTGTTTCATCCTTTTTCTGCTTCCTGCCGTTCTTCCTACTTGTTCCTCTCTGCGCCCTTCTCTGACCGTGCGTCTATCTCTTGTGTTTCATTCTCATCTACACGGCCAGCGAGAGAGAGAGCGAGAGAGGGAGACATGCTGTGTGGTCAGTAGTGCTAAGGAACACGCCTCCGTTGAAGGCTAATTAAATAATCACGTTGAGTATCATAGACACGTAGATGGCTTAATTTTGCCTCTTTCCTGTCTTTTCCAGCCTCTTTCTTCTTCCTCTTTTTCTTCTTCTTCTTCTCTATCCCTGCATCTCTCACTTTTCATTCATTCCCCTGTCTTCTACCCAGCCAGTGAAAGCCAGATGCGGGAAAATGAGACGCGAATAGTAATGTAGCTCGTGCGTTCCTTGTACATTACTTCAAAAGTCGCGTTGAGTAACCTCAATATTTACGTTTCTTCCTCTAGTCCTTTGTCTTTCTTCTTCTTGTACTTCTCTGACCCTGTGTCTCTCTCGTTTCGTTCATTACTCGACCAGAAAGAGAGAGGAAGAGACAGAGACACGGGCTGTGTGGTTAGGAGTGCGAAGCAACACGCTTTCGTTGAAGGCTAATTAAATAATCGCGTTGTGTGTCCTAGACAGGTAGGTGGCATCCGTTTGCATCTTTCTGTGTTCCTTTCCTGTGTTTCATCCTTTTTGTGCTTCCTGTCGTTCTTCGTACTTGTACTTCCCTGCGTCCTTCACTGACCCTCCTTCTCCCTCTTTCCTTTCATTCCCCTCTCGTCAACTCGGCCGGACGCAGCCAGGCTGTGTGGGAAGTGCGCGAAGGAATTGGAAAGCTACGTTCGTTGTAGGCTTATTAGAAATTCGCTTGACTTAACATAAACGTGTAGGTTTCATCCTTTTTCTCCTTCCTCACTTGTGCTTTTTGTTTTTTTTTTTCTTCTTCTTCTTCTACTCCGCGTTCATCTCTGACCTGGCATCTCCCTCATTTCGGAAGCGGTCAGGCGCGATAGGAATTTAAGATAAGCGTTCCTTCTCAAATTAATTAAACAATCGCGTTGACTAACCTAGACATGTAGGTTTCATTCTTTTCCCCTCTTTCCTGTCTTCTGCTTCCTGTATTTCTCTACGTGCTTTTCTGGTCCTGCGTCTCTCTCGTTTCTTTCATTCCTCTCTCTTCTGCCCACCCAGAGAGAGCAAGGCAACGAAAGGAAGGCTTCGCAAGGAATGTACCATATGTGTTCGTTGTAGATTGACAAAAAAAATGCGTTTGTACAACATAAACTTGTATTATATCCATTTTCCTCTCTCCTGTCATCCGTTGTGTTCGTTCATCTCCTTCTCCCTGTCTCTCTCGTTTCTTACATTCCTCTTAGAGTCATTAGATACAGACAGTAGCGCATTCCATTGTTCCGCCGATCCCGCCATTTTATGTCCAGTTGTCAGGCGGATTGGAACTGTCAGATATTCTGTGTTGAGAACCATGAATCTACACCAGATCAATATTAATATTCTTAAACATTTGCATTACGTCACCAATTGTTGTCATTTCTGTTCAACGTCTGAATTCTGCTTGATGGGGCTATTGGTTGAGAGGATATTAAATGACGGCGGTTGCGCTACTCTCTGTATCTAGGGACTCCAGGAGTTGGAAGTGGGCGCGCGGAGTTGGTAGAGTCTCTAGATACAGAGAGAGAAACGCATTGCATTGTTCCATGGATTCGGCCGTTTTATGTCCAGTTCAGGGGAATTGGAACAGTGTACAAATGTTAAGAACCGTGAGTCTACCTCGGACCGATATTAATATTCTAGAAAATCTTCATAATGTCACCAAATGTTATAATTTCCCTCCAGTTCCTGATTGGTGGCTGACGGGGTTGTCGGGTGAGAGGATATTAAATGGCGGTGGTTGCGCTACTCTCTGTATCTAGGGACTCCAATTCCCCTCTCGGTTTAACTCCAGCGCGCGTCTTCTGTCTGAACCCAGTCGGCTCCCCTCGCCATCCCGTTCTGGCCTCTCTCGGCCGAGCAGTCGAGCTCTGTGGTTGGGCTCGCAGAGGAATTGGGGGTGTGGCTGGAATCTGACTCTCACACACGCATTCGTTGCGAATTAATTAAAAATTCGCCGTAAGACCTGAAAATATTTGCTCTCAACGTCTCTTTTCGGTTTTACGTATATCTACCTCCCTTCCCTTTCTGTATCCTTTTAGATCCTCAATCTTTCTTCCTTTTTTATACTTTCTTTTCTCGTCCGTCGTGTCCCTCCATCTTTTTCCTTCGTTCTCTCCCTTTCACTTTCTCTCTGTCTCTGACTCAATCTCTCTCTCAATTTCTATCTCAATTTCTCTCTCTCTCTCTCTCTCTTTCTCTCTCTCTCTCTCACACACACACACACACACTGAGATTATAACACAAACAGAACTATGTGAGATTTCATCTGCGCCTGTCATAATACATTCCGTTTTCTGATAGAATTGTTGTAGCTAATATTTTTAAGCAACTCCTAAAAGAGCATAATGATTTTACAAAATTGCGTGCAAGTTGTTTTAAGATAAAATAACCCTGAGAAGTAAAATTCAGAAGTCATTAGTCTATTCTGACCTGTTCTAATCCATCGTCGAACTAAACTTCTCCAAAAAAGAAAAAAAAGTATGAAACGCGTACGCAGGGACTTCGATTATTTAGTGTTTGCCAGCTCATAGCAGAGTCGCTAGCCCGTAAGTGTAGAGCTTGGTTTCTCTCGAAAGGTGGCGGAGACCGTCTTACATGGGTGGTGACATCGGGCGTCGACCTACAAGTCGGATAGCGAGTTTCCTGCAACCAGACATCTCCCACCAGCTTTAAGTCCCCGACCGGTCTCCCGGCATGTGTGGTAGTGTAGTGCATGTTAGAGTAACTGTGTGTGTATGGGGTGAGGATAGGACAAGGAAGAGTAAGGAAAGATCGCGCGCGGTCCGTGGCCCGTTTGTTAGGGTACTGTTCCGGCATTCGCCTCCTGTTGATCGGAGAAACCACGGAAAACTACCGATCAGTGCAGCCAACCGCTAGAATTCACCTCTAGACGGCGGCTGAATTCAACCTAGTGTCGTACCTAGTGTCGAAAATCCTGGCGCCATTGGAACTAGAATTTAATATCTCCGGACGACACTGTCTGTAGAGAACGCGGCAATACTGGCTTTGAGGTAATGCTGACAGAATAAATGATAGAAAAGGAGACTGTGTATATGTCGAGGATTCCCCTTCTCCCGCTGTGAAGCCTTTTATTCAGTTCCAGAAATTGTTTGTAAAATAACTTTGAGAATAAAACCTTCCGTATTTTTCATATGAAATTCTGATTTGTTTCTAGTAGTTTATGCAATTAGTTTATAATGTAAAAATTGATTGCATGAGTACATGTTTTAAAAAAAAGCGACGTTAGGAGCGAGTTTTCAAATTTGTACGAATTCAATAAAGAAACATTATAAACAAGTTGCATACGCTTTTTTTTATGTCAGCATTATAAATTTCTAAGAGAATCAAACTAAATTTTATCTAAGAACTTTCGTGTGATGTCGTGGGTATCTGACATCTCTGCGAGATGACGGTAGTCAGCTGTTCCGTTTACCTCTACCTCCACCTGATTCTCTCGCTGCGATTGGCTGAATTTGTGATGAGGCAATCTTTCAAAGTCAAAAGTGTGAAGTCAAAAAAGGACCCGGGTAGGGACTTGATGGTTAATTTGCAGGTACGAGGTGTGGCACGAGGGTTAAAATATATTCATTTTTCGCTTTTTAAAAGAGTTGTATTCTTACTCTGTGGACGTCGTTCCTATCAAGTGCAAAAACTCGTCTGCCTCCAACGGGACGCGCCCCCTTGGCCCTGCCGGCGATAGACCCTCCGCGCGGGAGAGGCAACGGAAGCGCGTCGCGTGCCGGGACGTGCGCCGCGCCGCACGCGTGCTCGACCCCCGGCGCGCATCGCCCCCGCCCCCGCCCTCGCCCCCGCCCCCGCCCCCGCCCCGCCCCGTCCCTCGCCCCGCCCCTCGCCCTGCCCCGCCCCTCACCCTGCCACCACCCCTCACACTGCCCCGCCCCTCGCCCCGCCCTCGCCCTGCCACCGCCCCTCACCCTGCCCCGCCTCTCGCCCCGCCCTCGCCCTGCCCCGCCCCTCACCCTGCCCCGCCCCTCGCCCCGCCCTCGCCCTGCCACCGCCCCTCACCCTGACCCGCCCCTCGCCCCGCCCTCGCCCTGCCACCACCCCTCACACTGCCACGGCCCCTTGCCCCGCCCTCGCCGTCGCCTCGCCCCTCGCCCACGCGCGCGCGTGACAGACGCGTGCGTTTGCATCCGGAGCGACGCAAGTCAGTTCTACTCCGTTTGCCCCGACCTTGCCCCAGCTGTTCACAGACCACCGCCGTGGTCCCTCCGTACCCTCTGTGCTACTTCTAAAATTACTACTACACTACTAACATTTTCAAAAAAATGTACATGACTAATGAAGGCACTCACTATGGAGAACAAATTTTACACAGAAAAATACCTTTAATTTTGTAGTTGTAGAGGCCGAAAAAAATTCAATCTTTAGCAATTTTGAAAATTCAGAGATAACTGTGAAAATGGGACCTATGCCACCTTTATTAGTCTATTTTTTTTCTATTCTTGGAAGAAATTTTAAAAAAATTGGAGCCGTTTTTGAGAAAGTTTCGAAAATGTCTGGGGGCTTCATATAAAGTACCCCCAAATTTTGAATAAAGTTTTTCAAAATCGAGACGCCTCGAATAGACGCAGATCGACCGGGGAATATCAATTTTGGAAGAAATCGCACGTATGGTTTAAGCGCTAGTGTTATTGACAGACAGACATTCCTTAAAAAAACACTTTTTCGGTATCAGGGAACCCCGAAACGTGTATTTCCATTGAAATCTTGAAATCGATTTCTCGCAGCATTACATAACTTACCCTATACTACGTATATACATACGTATACGGGAAAGTAAAAAATTTGGGCGGAGTGTGAGGAAAACGGCGATGGGGGGCGAGTGCGTTGTGGGCAACGAGGGCGGCGGAACTGGAGACGGGCGATGGGGGGGGGGAAGAGCGAAGGCGTGGGCGGTGCGGGAGGGCGGGGCTGGGCGGAGGAGCAGGGTGCGGGCGGGCGGGCGGGTGGGAGCAAGGGACAGGGGTGGGCGGGGCGATACCAAAACTGCGCGGTGGTGGAGGGCGGGCGGCGGGGGAGGGTTTGGGGGGTTGAGCCCTGGGCCACAAATCAGGCGTATCGGCCCTTAGCGGCGCGGGCCGGCGACGGCCGCCCTATTTATGACGCCCAATAACGAGCCCTTGGGGCGCCCCGCCGCCCGAGGAAACAAGGCCCGGCGAAGGAAAAGGGATTGCCCCGCCCCGCCCCTCCCCCCCTCCACGCCTTGACCAAACATCGACGCACCCGAGACGCCTTGGGGCGGCCCTCTGTGTTTCCAGCCGCTTTTCTCACCAATATACGCCTTTTCGCAATACAAATTAGAAAGAAACTCAATATTGGAATAAATAGCGGAATCCGACAGTCGTTGTTCTGCCCTTCATCTCCGTCTTTCCCCTTCCATCTCCCTTTCTCTCTCTCTGTCTCTTCCTCCCTCCCTCTTTCTCTCTCTTTGTCTCTCCGTCTCAGTCTCAGTCGGACCATAGACTAAGGATGTCTCCGTCTCTCTCTGTCTCAGACTGACCAAAGACTAAGGACTATACATCTTTACTCTACGGTCTGACCGTCTCTGTGTGTCTCTGTCTCTGCCGCTCTCTATCCCTCACATTTAGTTGCAGATTCTGCACGTCTTCGAGCATGTGAGGTAATATCGGGAAGCGCCGGACCAGCAAAAAAGTAAAATAGTGTTCATAAACGTCTCACCCTGTAGATTAACATGTGGAAAACGTTTCTTTGAGGCATCTGGCCTCAAAATTTTAGTTCTTAATGCATTATAATGGCCTGTATAGGAGTCATTTAAAGATATAGATTCAAAATGTTGCCGAGTGTTGCAGGTTGCATTTTTTACGTGAATATTTAGTTTCGTTCTACAGTGCCATGAAATGGAGTTACAGTAGAAGTAACTGCACATAAACCTTCTGGGCAACTAGGCTTCGGGAGGCTCCGTGTTTCCAACCGGTTTTCTCGCCAATATACGCCGCCTTGCAATAGAAATTAGAAAGAAACTGAATATTGTAAGTGGATTTCATTGTTACAATAATGTATATTCCATTGTTAACTCACCCCCAGTCCTCTGGGGAACGGGAGACAACTGACTCTGCAATAATTAGAAGAAAAAAACACCCAGGATGGAAGAGAATGAGATCCAGGCCGTCCGGATCCAGCTTCCGTCGTATTTGATTGTTACATTTTTACAATAATGGATATTCGATTTGGTTTCACAATGTACGACGTACTGACGTATAGGTTACAATATAAGAATTTTAACTTGCAGATTTTATTAAATGTCTAGAATTTAAAGTCAGTTGAAACCCATTTTTCTGTGAGGACAACTCTTGTTGAACTTTTTATATCTCAGATATCTCAGATATTTTCACCGTATCATCGTTATCCTTCTGTGATAATCTTTTCCTGTATCGGTCGTAATATTCTCAATTCCCGTCTTCTCGATCTAAAATGTTTATTCTCTCTCATCGGAAAACTTTTGTCCCATTCTCACCGCCTTTCTATCTCGTCGCAGTTTCTACACCGTTCGCGTCTCGCAGCGTGCTCTGTGCTACAAGAGCCCGCCACCTGCTCTTTGGCTGTCTTCTCCGCCGGGGTTAATCAGTCTCCTTAATAAACTTCCGAGGGCGGGCGAGGCGGGCGGGAGTGATGGCGGGGCGGACGGGGCGGGGAAGGCGGGCGAGGGGGGCGGGGCAGAGCAGAGAGGGGCGTGGGCGTTGGCGGGCGGGGTGGGACAGGCGGGCGAGTGGGGCAGGGCGGAGTGGAGCAGGGCGGACGGGGCGAGGGCGGCGTGGCCGGCGCGGAGTGGGGTGGAGCGGGGGCGGAGTGGGGACGGGCAGTGGCGAGCGTGGGCGGAGCGGGGTGGAGTAGGGTGGAGTGGAGCGGGGCGGGGTGAAGTGGGGTGGAGCGGGGCGAAACGGGGCGGGCGGAGCGGAGGTGGGTGAAGTGGGGTGGAACGGGACGGAGCGGAGCGGGGTGGAGCGGGGCGGAGCGGGGCGAAAACGGGGGCGGGCGGGGCGGGGCGGGCGGATGGGCGGGCAACCGCAGGGCAAAAAGGGCGGGGGCGGGCCCGCCCCCTGCCGCACCAGCGCGCCCTCCATCCATCAGTGGCGGCCGCAAGAAGCTCCACCGCCACCAAGCGTCGCCTGAAGGACGCGACAAATCACGGAGCGCAGGTTTTCTTCCCCCGTGGGCGACCCCGCCCACTTTCCCAGCGGTCATCAGCGCGTCGCCACCGCTCCCGCCCCGTGGGCGATTCTCCTTATTCTGCTGCTGACAGAAATCAGCTGTTGACGGTTTCATCCCATCGGGAGCTTGAAGTGACGTCACTTTAGCGACATTTAAGCTCCCGATTGGATGGCAGCGAAACAGCAGGTTTGCGTCACACGCAGAATAAGGAAAACCGTCGCTGCAGGGACAGCGGTCATGCTGACTCTGACCTAACTCAGCGATTCCCCCGCCTCCGCGCACTGCCCACTGCCCCTCGCCCCCAACCCCTCACCCCCCGCCCCCACCCCTCGCCAACCGCCCCCGCCCCAACCCACCGCCCCCGCGCCTCGCCTCCGCCCCCAGTTCTTCTCCCCGCCCTCGGCTCACGGCCCCCCGCCCAACCCCCTCGCCCCACACCCCACGTCCCCGCCCACCGCTCCCGCCCCTCCCCCTCTCACCGCCATCTGCCCCTCGTCCCCGCCCTTACGGGCCCTTTCGTCGAGCCTTGGTCCTTTCTTCGTCCCTGCGGAACGCCTACCACAGTCGTGTGGGAGGGCAATTAAGGGCGGCCTGTAAATATAGGGCAGCCTCGCAAGAAAAGGGCCGCCAAGTCCAAAGTAGCGAGCAAACAAAGGGGCAAAGATACACATGGAAAGAAAGAGGTTGCTCGTAACTTGATGTTTCTTCTTTCTCTTGATTTGCTCCTTGGCATTTGCAAATAGTGAAAGAATTCGTCGGAGGCACAAGTTGGTTACTTAGGAACTCGGCAAAAAACCACGACGGTGATGTGGGGTGAATGTGACTGCTATGCCTTTTTTGTTTCGGCTCAGAATAAACTACTGTTGCTACCTCTAGGTTGGCTATGCCGGTTTCACTTACGTTGCCCAGTCCTTCGTGAGTTTTGTTCATCACTCTATTTTTTTAAATTTTCGATTCATGAAGAGGACCAATTATGTTTAAAATGTTTTGTTTTGATCTGTGGTAGCCAACATTTGTGTTAAAGTTAATAGAACTATAAAAACTTCATTACTTACTAATAATTTACAAAATGTCGTACAACACAATTTTTAAATGACAAAAAGAAACATAATGAAGTGAGACTTCACATGAAATGAGTCTATGAAATTACTAAGTCGTTTCAGTAGATAGCATCTTCATTTTCAAACTTTACACATTATTGCAATAAGTGTATGTCGTTTACGTTCAAAATTAGAACATGGGAGAACCGTCCTGAAAATAATTCCTTCCATTTATTTGTATACTACTATAAATAAAACTACTATAAAATAAAATATCTTAATTGGGCATGTTAGAACAAGGTTTTTTGAACACTACACTATTTGTCAATATAGAACCCCTTTATTTCTGTGCATTTTCTGTACCGATGGTCGATTTACCTGCACGCCATGCTGGTAAAAATATATGCCAGCAGAGATGCACCAGACGAGGAATTCTGATGGGGCTATTCCATTGACTGTCGTTTCGTTTGTGGCTCATAATGGTCACATCATGCCTCGTCACCATGTATCGACTCGATCCAAAAACACGTCACCTTCAGCTTATAGTGCGACTTTTCTAACTCTACCTCTCGAGCCCCTATGGCCACGTTGGAATATCACACGGCATTTAGCCTCTTTCTCGGTCCCTGCTGCTAGGAGTGGCATTATCGCAAGCACTGCTTGATACGGTCATGCGATTCGTAGCGGCGCGACTGAGAAAGACGCGAAATACCGTGACATATTCCATTGTGACGACGGGCCTTGAGAGCCAGAATTAGAAAAATCGCAGTGTAGTATTCGGCCAAATGTTCTTCACAAACTTCCTTTCGGTACTGTTTGCGTTCCAGTGTCGCGGGACCCACCTTGCGCACTATTTTCGCTAACTCAATTTAATCGTTACCGTCCAAAGCATTGCAGCCAATGTTCAGCGTCGTGCAGTTTCCTGGTCGTGATGGATGCGCCTATTCTCGCGGATGAGCAGATCGAGGCAGAGGCCCGATTTTGTCGGGACAGTCCCGACTTTTTTGAATTTGTCCCGTTGTCCAGGCAGTAACGTAGTCGGGACGACATCTGTACCGGATGTTTTTAGACTTTTCATTTAAAAAATCAATGGTTGTTCGTTGATTTGATCAGGGCTGAACTTATGTGGCGTACTGGACATGAAAAGCACAGACGACAGATTCTGAATAGTATGTACAGTATATTTTACAATAATAAATTACAAGAAAATGTTACAAAATTGAAAACCTTAGGCAACCTTTCTATTCTCTAAGCCGCGAAACCCCGCGACCGTCCCTAGGCTGAGCCCAGTGCCTCTGCTCGAGAGCATGAGAAGCTGCGCGAAGTGCGAGCTGTCGGACATTAGTCCCCGTAACTAGATGTTACATGGCCGGATGCCAAAACGTGCAAGGTTGCACGGAGATACCTCACGTCTTTCGACTCACTAGCGTATCCCCCGAGCGCATGTCGGCGCCGCAATAAATACTCCACGGCTCGTCCCCCACTCTACCAGCGGCGGGCGTCATTCGGCTCGCAAGCCAGCCCTCAGCAGAGAGCAGCCTTCATCAATGGACTCGCACTCAGGCACGCTCAGTTGTCCTGGCTATTTTGGGGCTGGGATTTCCTGCCCGGCGCGCGCCGGCGAGGCGCCGCCGCTTCCACCCCCATCCCCCATCCGGCTTAAGGCCGGGCTTTCCAGCGAAACGGCACGTGCGCCACCTCGCGACGCTACAGACCCTCCATGCCGGGGGTGAGAATTTTTTTTCGCAGCAAATATGCCCAGGAAAAAAATTCTGCTAGCTAAGTACCTGGTCCTGAGACATTACATCATAATTTTTACATGAACATAATAATATCAAAACCCTATCTAGTCAAAATTTGTGAAATAAATCTGTGGGCTGTCCCCCGTTTTTTTCCTAACTATGTTGCCATTTACATTTAAACCTTACATCTATTTACATACATAAATATTCTTGACGCATCTTGAACTACATAAAATCCTGAAATACAAAACATTTACTTTACATTGAAATATTACATGATAATTCTTGACGCCTCTTGCATTACATGAAAACCTGAAATATAAAATACAAAACATTTACGTTGCATTGAAGTATTACATAATAATTGTGGAATTCGTTATATACATCATGTGCCGTTCTTAACTGAATTTATTGACACATGTATGTATCTACATATAAAAATGATCACAATAACAAAACAATTTACCCTTGAATTTATAAAATTATTTACATAGAATTTCACCGACATTTATACATGTCATGAACGTGTGTGTTCCCTACACTCGCCTGTGGATCAATTCACACAATCAAACATGCGACTAAGCGCATCTGCATTAACATTTTCTGAGCCCTTTTTGTGCATGATGCGTAAATCGAGGTGCTGAATTAAAAGGGACCAGCGTAATAATCTGGGGTTTTTGCCAGACGTATTACGCAACCAGACCAACGGGTTGTGGTCGGTTTCGACCTGAATTGTGGCCTGCCCGTCGAGATAAATCTTAAGTTTATCCAACCCCCAAATAAGAGCCAAACACTCAAGTTCTGAGGTGCCATAATGAGTTTCTGTATCACTTAATTTACGGCTTAGAAAAACAACTGGTTGTTCTACTCCCTCGTCATTTACTTGGTAGAGAACCACGCCTAAGCCTCTCTGAGATGCATCTGCCTGAACTCGAAATTCCTTGCTATAATCAGGAGCATATACCGCTGTTTTTTCGCTAAGAGCTTGTCGCAACTCATTGAAAGACTTTTCACATGCCTCTGTCCAGACGACTTTACCCTGGCGCTCGCGTCCCCGCAGCGCATCTGTCAGTGCCGCCGCTTTCTCCGCAAACCCGGGTATCAAGCGTCGATAATATCCTACCAATCCGAGCAAAGAACGCACTTGTTTCTTTGATTCTGGTCTAGGAAAGTTCTGGATTGCTTGTATCTTGGCTTCGGCCGGCCGCAATTTCCCGTTACCGACGACGTAACCAAGATATTTTACATTAGCCCGCGCAAACAAGCACTTGCGCGGCTGCACTGTCAATTTGGCGGATTTCAATATACTAAGACCGTATCTAGGTGCCGAATGTGTTCTTGCCAAGTGTTACTGAAAACCGCGATGTCATCAAGGTACGGTACCGCGAATTCTTGGCAGTTTTTTAGCAAAGTGCCCATGATTTTACAGCATTGATAAGGGCCGTTCTTTATCCCGAAGGGTAACCTAAGCGGTCGATACGTGGCCGAAACTGGTCACGAACGCCGAATATCTCCTGCGCCCTATCCGTAAGACCTATCTGCCAGAAACACTTACTTAAATCTAACACACTAATGATTTTAGCTGCAGCTACCTGTTCAATCCGTTCTTCGAGATTGGGTAACGGAAAGTAATCTGTTTAATAATCTCGTTGAGGGCGCCTAAAATCTATGCAGGGCCGTGGAGACTTGCCCGGGGCCTCGATCAGGATCATAGGAGACGTATAATCACTCTCCGCCTCCACAATGATGTTGTCGCGAAGCATTTTGTCCACCTCTTCCCGCAATATCTTAGTTTGTCTCGGCGACATGCGGTAGGGTACACTTCGGACTACTTTATCAGTGTCAGTTAATTCAATGTCCATGGTCGTTACATCTGTAAGACCAGGTTTCTCACTAAAAATACACCTGTATTTACAAATGACATTTTAAGTGCTTCGCGGAACTCGGGTTCAACCTTAGTATCGTTTAGCATTTCTTCCGCGTCAAAGTCGTCGGAATCTAATCTTAACGCGTATCGGTCTAACGCGTCTTCCTCGCCTGCGGCAGTGACCGTCGCAGAACCGAGAAAGTTCACGTATTCAGTACGTTGGTGATACTTTTTCATCATGTTGATGTGATACACGCGTGGTTCTTTCCGCCCCGGCATCTGAACTACGTAATTGTGTTCGGGACATTTTCTCCCGAACTTCGCCTGGCCCGACCCACTGCACCGCGAGTTTCCGCGTTCTGTTAGGCGCCAAAACCAGCACCTTCGCGCCTATTTCAAAACTGCGCGAGATCGCCTTGCGGTCGTACCACACCTTACGCTTGCGTTGTTCTTCCGCCATTTTGGTATGGGCAAGTTCACGCGAACGCTTCAGTCTATTAATCAACTTGAACACGTGCTCAACCACCGTGCTCCCTTCGCTTTCTGCTGCACCCGCAAGCTTTTCGTAAAGCAGCGTCATGGGTGTGCGGAGATTTTTCCCATAGACTAACTCGGCTGGAGAAAAACCTATCGATTCGTGCACACTCGTGCGTAACGCGAACATAATTGCAGGAAGCTGGCACTCCCAGTCAGTCCTTGCCTCTAAACAAAGAACCTTCATCAACCGGTTCATGGTTCTGTGCATCCGTTCTACGGCATTAGATTGCGGATGATAAGGCGAACTTCTAATTAATCTAATGCAAAATCTCTCGGCGAATTCCGCCATCAGAGTGCTAGTAAAAACAAGTTCCCTGATCTGTTTGAAGCTCTCGCGGAAATCCAATCCGACTGAACAGATCTAATAAAGCTTCAATGACCGTGACCGTCGTCAGATCACGTATGGGAATAGCCTCGGGATATTTTGTTGCTAAACACATTGCAGTTAGTATGAACTTGTTTCCTGACTCAGACTCGGGAAAAGGGCCACAAGCATCTACATTTACTTTCTCAAACGCCTCACCCGTTATAGGTACAATTTTTAAAGGCGCGCGAAGCTTCTCGCCGCCGTTACCTACGCGCTGGCAACTATCGCAGCTACGTACGTAATTTTCCATATCTTTGTAACAGTTCGGCCAGAAGAAATACTTGGCCATTGCGTCTTTACTTTTTGTGACACCTAAATGACCGTGGGCGACTTCATGGCAAAGCTTCAATATAGTGCCACGATACACCCGCGGAGTCACAAGCATGGAGAATTGCTCACCGCGCTTGCTCTGCCGTTTCCGGAACAAAAGGCCGCGTTCTATAAAATAATCGCGCCGTTCCGTTTCTGGGCCTTCGGCTAGCTCGAATAGCGGTAAGAGCTCTTCATCCTGTCTCTGAGCTTTCGCAAATTCGGACGGGTCTAAACGGGACAATGCAACGCTCCCGGAATCTACTTCAAATTCCGCGTTGTTTTCAACAACATTGCCCGGGTCATTTACCTCGCCTAACAAGACACAAGTTTCCTCGTCGGGAGCTTTCGCGTCCGACGCAGGTTTTGGGGTGCGTCGCGCGCACGACTTGTTCCTACGACCACGCCTAGCTCGACCGCTCCTTCCCCCAAAGCCTCGTTCATGACCGCAACCGGTGCGTCACCAGGGCGCTCGGCGGCCGGCGCGTTGCCTGGCGCCGCCGCCATCGCCTCCGGCCCCACCCCGTCGCCCTGCCCGGCCGCCGTCTGGGCACGGGTTCGCACCGCACAAAGAAACTGCGGTTCTAAAAACCCTTGCCTGATTTCCGAGAGAAGCGTGGCAGATCGATTACTCAGAATGTAATATTCTAAGTCGCAATTTTTCGCGACTGCGGCTTCGGTAACAAGCTTACCGAACGGGCCTACGATTTCTACCTTAGCTACAGGTAGATTTTTCGGCGCCTCGTCCAAGGGCTGCTTAACCCATACGGATTCGCCGGTATATTGATTCGGCCTGACGTATTTGCTGTTGATCAGATCAACCGTCGCCCCAGAATCTCGTAAGAAGGAAATAGGATTTCCGCAAACCGTGCCGAAAAACGTGTGAGGAAGCAACAATTCCTGCGCACTGGTGTCGACAACGTGACACATTTTCTCGCTTGATTTGAGCTGAGGGCAGTATTTCTTAATGTGCCCCGGTTTTTTACATAAATAGCACGTGCGTTCCTGCGGCTTGTCGAATTCCGCGTTCCTATCTGCCTTGGGCGCTGCGGGCTTAGAAATGGAAGGCACGCTCTCCGTCACCTTTTTCCACTTTTGTTCCCCCACAGGCTCCTTGTGATTAACCTTAGAAAAAGCTTTCCTATACGCACTAGACCTATTGTTTTCGTAGGTGTCCAGCCTACGCGCCAGATCTTGGGACTGCGAAACCTCGCCCCAAACATCTACGAAATGGGCACGTATGTCCGCCGGCACCTTCCGTTTCATCTGATCGGTGACAATCAAATCTAATAATTGATCATAAGTTTCAACTTTCAACCCTGAAATCCATTTCTGGCAATAGTTCGTCAGTTCGCGAGCATAAACATTCCATGTAGTTTTCGCACCCTTTGCATGACTGCAAAACATCTGACGACATTTTTCAGGCGTGAATTTGTACATATCCAAAAGCTGCGTTTTGATTGATTATAATCCTGCTCTGAAGAATCTGATCCTACAACTAACCATGTATTTATTTCATTGGGAAGCAATCCCATTAATTGACTGACCCATTCTACCGGCGCAATGTCGAGCTGACGAGCATGCGCCTCAAATACACTTAAAAACAAGGTAATATCCTCACCTTCGCCTTTGAACTTATCCATTACATGGCTGATACGGATACTACTTCTGTTTCCCGAATCTCTACTACCTAAAGATTCGCGCGAGGTAGCCTGATTAGCTAATTTCAGCCGTTCGAGTTCGTACTGCCGTTGTTCGAGTTCGTACTGCCGTTCTTGCTCTTTTTCCTGCCTTTCTCGCTCTTTTTCCTCGAGTTCGCGTAATCTTTCCTGCTCTTTTAATTCAAGTTCGCGTGCTTCTGCGACCTGTTCTTTCTCCTGATCAGCAAGTTGTTTCACGAATATTTCATCGTACTGCTCGCTTCCCGTGATGATAGATTTTAATCTAACTATCGTCTCGTTCCCTTCCAACGTTTCCCCCATCTCCGTCGCGACCCTAACAAGCACCTCTTTCCTATAACCCGCTAAGAAAGACATTTTGCCTGAATTGATCCCCGGCCAGTACAAAAAACACACTTACGTTCAGTTGACCTCGGTGTCGCGTGAGCGCCAGCGCCTTCTGGATCCGGTGTTCTGGCCTCCTTCCTTCCTCTCGTTCTGGTCCGTCCGGGATGTCTCCTTCCAGTGCCAGTACCAATACCAGCTCCAGTTCCAGTACCAGTTCCAGCTCCAGTTCCAGTACCAATACCAATTCCAGTTCCAAGTTTTAGAAAAGAAAGGTTCCGAGTCGGATTGTACCGCCCCGAAACTACCGTACCGAATTACCGCACTTTCGGTTTCTCGTGGCGTGCACGACTCTGCCGGCGCCACGTAATTACGACGCGTGTGCACCTTTAACTGCGGTACACTGTCTTTACGCGTACTATTCCAGTTTTAGACAAAAAACTGTGGCACTCCGGCGTGAGTTTACAATAACCGCTGCTACCAGTTTTAGACAAAAACTGCGGTAGCCCGGCGTGAATTTACGATAACCGCTGCCACCAGTTTTAGAAAAAAAACTGCGGCACTCCGGCGTGAGTTTACGATAACCGCTGCCACCTGTTTTAGAAAAAAAACTGCGGTAGCCCGGCGTGAATTTACGATAACCGCTGCCACCAGTTTTAGAAAAGAAAGGTTCCGAGTCTGTGGCGTACTGGACATGAAAAGCACAGACGACAGATTCTGAATAGTATGTACAGTATATTTACAATAATAAATTACAAGAAAATGTTACAAAATTGAAAACCTTAGGCAACCTTTCTATTCTCTAAGCCGCGAAACCCCGCGACCGTCCCTAGGCTGAGCCCAGTGCCTCTGCTCGAGAGCATGAGAAGCTGCGCGAAGTGCGAGCTGTCGGACATTAGTCCCCGTAACTAGATGTTACATGGCCGGATGCCAAAACGTGCAAGGTTGCACGGAGATACCTCACGTCTTTCGACTCACTAGCGTATCCCCCGAGCGCATGTCGGCGCCGCAATAAATACTCCACGGCTCGTCCCCCACTCTACCAGCGGCGGGCGTCATTCGGCTCGCAAGCCAGCCCTCAGCAGAGAGCAGCCTTCATCAATGGACTCGCACTCAGGCACGCTCAGTTGTCCTGGCTATTTTGAGGCTGGGATTTCCTGCCCGGCGCGCGCCGGCGAGGCGCCGCCGCATTCCACCCCCATCCCCCATCCGGCTTAAGGCCGGGCTTTCCAGCGAAACGGCACGTGCGCCACCTCGCGACGCTACACTTATAGTTTCATTGAATTTGGAAATGGCCTGTGTGGAAGTTTCAGTAAAATACAAACACGACAACAAGCTGATTGCCGCCACCCGATCTCAAAAGAAGTATACGTGGAAACTATTAGATTTTTGTAGCCATATTTGACTGTTTTTTATGCAAAGTTAACTAAAAACTGTTTTTTTTATGTTTTAATAATAATGTAAAATGTGAAAATAAAGTTTGTAGTTGAATGATTCTTTTTGTCCATTTCATTGCATAATAACCACTTAAGTTTACGAAAACTCACGTGTGAGTGAATTTTACTCATCATCACCAACAAGTAACCAAAATTTAGCATTACCTTTCTAGGGTTAAACTCTGGAAAATTCCAAGCTTAAGGCAAAGAAAAGCCTAAAATTTATAAAAGTAAGATTGAAGGTCACCATGGGGTATTGGATAATATTTTTCTGCTACTTAAAAATGATGTTGATGTTTGCGAGTTAATTTTATCTTTTTCGGAATTGTTATTTACGTCCTAGTTGCAATACATGAGTGTTGAAAATTTCCATCCATTTCAACACCCTTTCATTCTCAAGACCAGGACGTTCGCAGATACTTTCCGAAGCCTCATACACGGATATTTGGAGTACGCTTTCCAAGTACCCTAGCTATGTAGTTTCTGAAAAAAGCGAAACTGTGAAGTTTGTGGGTACTACATCGTTCTTCCCCGAACGGTCTTCTTTAAACTCCCAACTGCCTACGCACCGTCTGAGGAAGGTCGAAAGCTCGTTTATATTTCCCTCGAGATGAAAGCAGCGTGACATATCACGCCCGGTCACATACGAGGTGCCCTGGTCACTTTCATAACTTTCTTCATCCGGTTTGAGTCGTCAGGCTGGATTATATAGAGATCGTTGTTCGCAGCTCTCGACTTGAAAGTGCATGGCTTCAACCGGCACATTTATGATTACGCACGGCTATGCAAACTCTTTTCCTTTCTATCGACGAAATTGAAAATCTGCCGGCAAAATGTTCTCAATCAACTACATTAGTTTCTTGTCGATGCGATGAAAACCAATGAAGCAATGGAACATCAGGAATGAATATGTCCAGGTGCATATCAAAGCAAGAGAAAACCTGGGTAGTTTGAATTTTATTACTAGAACTTGTCACTCGAACGTCTTATTAGTGCTTGAACTGTAGTTTTCCACCATACTCCATGAAGTTTTTACTGGTTTTCTTCCATAAATAAATAAAATTCTGTATCTCTAACTCTTCTATATAGAACTTGTGTATCGAAATCGCTTAACTGGAACTCTCGTACATCGAACTCGCCTCTATCGAACTCGCCTCTATCGAACTCGCCTCTATCGAACTCGCCTCTATCGAACTCGCCTATGTCGAACACGCCTATATCGAACTCGCGTATATCGAACTCACGTACATCGTTCTAGCATATACCGAACTTGAAAGTATCGAACTCTCTTAACTCGAACTCTTCTATCTCGAATTCGTGTATCTCGAACTATCCACACTAAAGTCGAATTTCTGTATGTCGAGCTGCTTCTACCTGAACTTCGATATCTGGGCCCTCCGCTAGTACTTGCTCCTCTGCAACCACTGTTATTGCTTGAACGTAACTAATTTTGCCCTCGATATTCAGCGAGCGAATTCTCAACTCGAAGCCTTCCAAACGCCGAAATATTCGCCGACTGTATTGATTCATTGATTCGTGTTTCCGGGCGCACTAGGCTACCTAGGGCGTGTCAGCTACTTAGGGCATTAGTCCCGTAAGTGTAGTGCGTGCGTTTTTTCTCGGGAGGTGGCGATGATCTTTTCCCCGCTGGATGGCGAGATCTGGCGTCGACCTACCGTCGACTAGCGGGGCTTTCCTCTCAACTAGGTATCTCCCACCAGCGGGGCACCGCCCCAGCGGGGACAAGCTATAAGCACCCTACCGATCTCCCGGCATGTGTGGTAGTGTAGTGCATGTTAGTGTGTGTGTGTGTGTGTGTGTAAGGGGAGAGGATAGGACAAGGAAGAGGAAGGAAAGATCGCGCGCGGTCCGTGGCCCGTTTGTTAGGGTACTGCTCGGGCATTCGCCTGGTGTTGATGGGAGAAACCACGGAAAACTACCGATCGGAGCAGCCGTCCGCTAGAATTCTCCTCCAGACAGCAACTGAATTCGACCTAGCTGACAAGCTCGTTTCGAAAATCCTGCTGCCGTCGGGACTCGAACCTAGGGCCTCCCGGTCAGAGGGACTGCAGTGACATCAGGTTGACGCCCTGAGCCATCTCTCCCGGTGCCGACCGTAGATTTGCCCACCTCCGCCCTCTTTCTTTTTCGAAGAGCGAGCGCGCGCGCACCGTGGTTTTGGAGGAGAGGGAGAGGAGCGGTGCGTCTTGCGTTCGGCGCGGCAGAGTGCTCGCGCCGGGGGCCGCCCGCCGGCTTAGCAGACGTCTCGCCGCCGCCTGTCCCCCGGAGACGACCCTCCGCCGCTTAGCGCCGTCCCCATCTTCCGTCGTCCGTCCTCCCCAGGTGCGGCGGGGCCGGCCCCTGCTGCCTCCGCGACGGCGTCTTATTATTTCGTCGCACGGGGACGGTGCGGCGGCGGCCTCCGGGAGGAAAGAGGCATCACTGCCCCGTTCCACAGAGCTTCCGCTCGAGTCGCGGGGATCGCCCGACTGCATCTCGGTTAATTTTCCCACCAGCTACTGAGAATGCATCGCCCGAGTGCATCTCGCTCCCACCGGGAAACGCCCGACTGCATCCCGCCTCGACCGGGAAATGCCAGATTGCATCCCGTTGTGGTCGAAAATAGACCGACTGCATCCCGATACGGTCGGTAATCGACCGACTGCATCCTGTTTTGGCCGAAAATCGACTGACTGCATCCCGTTTTGGCCGAAAATCGACCTACTGCATCCCGTTTCGTTCCGAAATCGCCTGACTGCATCCCACAGTTTGTTGCTCCCCGTCCTCGCTTCCTAGCTAGTTGCATTTCAGTTTCCCTTACGTGGAAATGTATCGCTCGACTGCATCCCGTTTCGTTCAGGAATCGCCCGACTGCATCCCGCGGTCATTATACCTCCACTTGCTAGCTAAACCCCAAGATATAGCTCGATTCCATTCCGGTTCGTTCACCCGGTATTGCGCAAGAATGAAAATTCTAGTTAACCTTGTATTCGTATATAGCAAATACATGAGATGCTCTCGCATCAGTCCATAGAAAATTATTTAACTATTGTGTTCTGACACAGGTGAACATGGCTGAATCTTTAGAATTGTGTACTATATTAAGTCAGCAAGGAAGGAGGTCTTCCCTCCATATGTGTTCGCCACCGGGGCACCGCCCTAGTCGGGTCAAATTCTAGGCTCCCGACCGGTCTCCCGGCATGTGTGGTAGAGTAGTGCATGTTAGTGTGTAAGGGGTGAGGATAGGACAAGGAAGAGGAAGGAAACATCGCGCGCGGTCCGTGGCGCGTTTGTTAGAGTACTGCTCCAGCATTCTCCTAGGTGTTGATCGGAAAAAAATGGAAAACTACCGATCAGAGCAGCCGGCCGCTGGAATTCTCCCCCAGACAGTGACAACTCGACCTAGCTATGTACAGGTAACTACTGTGTAAAATCCAGCCCACTGTCAGGACACGCACCTAGGACCTCCCGGTCAGACGCCATGCGGAAAGGCAAGGCTGTATGGCAACTGGGAAGGTGTGCACTTTTGCTAATTCGAGTGTTCCTCCGTCCGCCCCTCCTCTCGTAATGCGAGAGGGGGAGGGGAAGAGAGGGAGAGAGGGCGTCCCGAGGGAAGTGCCGCGCGGCGCTGCTCTTCAAAAGAAGGCGTTATGGACCCGCGGGGCGCCGCCTCATTAAAGGGCAGCGCGTCTTCGCAAGCCCATTCAACGCACACACCCCCCTCGCCTCGATGTTTTAATCCCCTCTTGGAGGCTCCCGCCTCGGGCCACCCTCCCTCCCCGCTTCGCCCGTCTCAGTCCCTCACTTCCTTCCGTCTCGCACTCTATCTCTCTCTCCCTACCGCTGTCCCTCTATCTCCCTCCCTACCTCTATCTCCGTCTCTCCCTACCTCCATCTCTCTCTCCCTACCTCTGTCTCTCTCTTTACCTGTCTCTCTCCCTCCCTACCTCTATCTGTCTCTCCCTACCTCTATCTCTGTCTCTCCATACCTCCATCTCTCTCCCTACCTCTATCTCTCCCTACCTCTTATCACTGTCTCTCCCTACCTTCATCTCGGTCTCTCCCTACCTCTATCTCTATCTTCCTCTACCTCTGTCACTGTCTCTCCCTACCTTCATCTCGGTCTTTCCCTACCTCCATCTCTCTATCTCTCTCCCTACCTCTATCTCTGTCTCTCCCTACCTCCATCTGTTTCTCCCTACCTCTATCTCTCACCCTACCTCTCTCTCCCTACCTCTCTCTCTCTCTCTCCCTCCCTACCTCTCTCTCACCCTACCTCTCTCTCCCTACCTCTCCCTACCTCTATCACTCTCTCTCCCTATCTCCAACTCCCTCTCCCTACCTCTATCTCTATCTCTCTCCCTACATCTCTCTGTCCCTATCTCTCCCTCTGCTCCCTTCGGCGCCTCTTCTCCCACCCGCCTCTCCTTAGTGATTCCGGGCGCGTCAACTACTTAGGTCATTATAAATGAATATATTCATTCAGACAGACAAATTAAGCGAGAAATAAAAATGCAGTCGAATTGTGTAGATTGGGAGCTTTTTTATTCCTCGCTTAACTTTTCTTTCTGAACAAATATGTTAATTTCGTTTGTAAATAAACAATTTATATGTTTCTGAAGTGTTACTATGCTCCTGTAATGCAAATGTTAGCCTAAAAATCAATTTTTCAAACCAACATTTGAGTGCTCATTGCGGCTCAACCATTCGGAATATCCACGTAATTTATTAGACAAAATACGCTTAGAATTGTCTTAAGAGCTTATTTTCGAAGATTCGACGTTTCCTCCCCGGACACTCTGTATAATCGCAGTAGTTGGTTAAAAACAATCTCAAATGACGGTGCGGCCCGCGGCTTTACTAGACTTTGGTATGTGACCTGTAAGACCTCGTACGTTGGCCAGCCCTGGTCTAGCGCTGTGCTCGTGCATCGTGGTCCTCGATGGCGCTTGGAGGAGGGCCCTCTGGATTCGTCCAGCGGAGGGGGGAAAAGCCCCTTCCCCCTTCGCCCTTGGCCCTTGGCCCGCGTCGGCAATTTGCAGCGAGATGGCGAATAAACAAATTTAAACCTGAGATGGCGAATAAACAAATTATGTCCGACGAATTACTCGTGAATTTGGTTCAAGAGAATACTTGTTTATAAGATGAAGGAAATGTGAGCACTACTACAAATCTACTCCCATGTATATAAAGACAAATCGACAGAAATCTCGAAGAAAAAGCTAGAAACCATGGAAAGATCTTTTCACCATGTTAGAGACGAATCGATCAAGTTTCAGTACATTGAATTCTGATTGGTTCAGGCGAAACTTACGTTCATCACTGTGAACGCATGTTTTTACGTGTACATTTTGCGGATAAGTTTACAGCATTACGTTGCGTGTAAGTTTGCATTGTGAATGAGGCCTAAGACCTCCTAAGTTGGCCAGCCCTGCTCTAGCGCTGTGCTCGTGGTCCGCGAGGGCGCTCGGCGGAGGGGAAAAAAAGCCCCGTCGCCCTTCGCCCTTCGCCCTTGGCCCGCGCCGGCAATTTGCAGCGAGGGATTAAGGGAGCGCGCGCGCCGGCCCGCCGAAGGGCCGCAGGGCAGGCGAAGGGTCTCGCTGTTGGCGCACCTGTCACGGCGGGCATTCCTCTGGAACGCAACCATCTCCATTACACTGCGATTTTTCCAACTGTGCCTCTCCCGGCCCGATGCCCGGCGATACCCGATCGAATCGAGATGCAGTCGGGCTGTCTTCGCAGGAAACGGGAAGTGAAAGGGGACTTTGGCAAGGGGCGGAAAGGAAAAACTGACGGTGTGGTGCGATGTGGCGATAAAAGAACGAAAAGAGATGCAGTCGGGCTATATATCCTCGATAAATGGAAAGTGGAAGGGGACTTTGGGAAGCGCGATTGATCGGTACCGAAACGAGATGCAGTCGGTCTATGTGTTGTCTGGAAACGGAAAGTGAAAAGGGACTTTGGGAAGGGGAGGTAAGGAAAACTGATCACTGGATGCGGTCGGGCGATACCCGAACGAAACGAGATCCAGTCGGGCTATGTCTTCTCGGGAAACGGAAAGTAAAAGGGGACTATGAAAATCAGAGGTATGAAAAGCTGATTGCGTGAAGCGATCGGACGATACCCGAACGAAACGAGATACAGTCGGGCTATGTTTTCTCGGGAAACGGAAAGGGGACTACATATGAGAAGCAGAGGCTAGGGTAAACTGACCGAGGGATGCAGTCGGGCGATAAGCAAACGACACGAGATGCAGTCAGGCTCTGCCTTGTCAGGTGGCGACGAGTGAAAGGAGATTAGCTATGAAGCGACAGTGACCGCGGGATGCAGTCGGGCGATTCCCTCCACCTCTTTTTTTGTCCTTTTTACTGTTTCCCAATATAAGAATACGGCGTGATAGCAGCGACATCTTCCACCAACCAGCGCCCGAGATAAAGCTGTTGCCATTGACCGGCCGCGCGATGCCTAAATTTTACTACTCTCAGCCACTGGAGTATACGTAAAGATTTCATTTCGAGTTGATAGCTCCGGAAAATCTACAGAGATTTTTTTTTTCCTGGCTGAGGGTTTTATGACCGTGAACGGTCCTTTTTAAATTCCACGGCCTCCTTATCCTCTTTATTTATTTTCCATTTGCTGCGGTCCCGCCTCGCGTTTCGTTTCCATTTCGAATCATTTTTCTCCCCCTTCCTTCCGCGGTCGTTTCGTAAAAGCGAGCACTGTGCCGTATCGTCTCTGTTGCGTCGCAGGGCTAGGAATGATCTCTTCTTTTCGTTTCCTTCTCGTCTCCCCGTTTTCTCTCTCTCCTGCCGATTTCTTCCGGTTGGCGCTCACCCCCCCCCCCACCTTCTCTGTCCAATGACTGTGAAGGAATAAGCGAAGCGTTGTGGGGGCATTGGTGCTGCATTACCAAGACACTTTCCTGTTGCCTGCTGCTTTATATTGCGTAGGAAAAAAATGTCTACTTCTGCTGCGTTGAGGCCTAGAGGCTGTTCTGGCGTTTTTGTGAAAATGTACAGGGTGTTTCTAAAAGTATGCCGGAGTATATTCTTTAGATTCGTTGGTTATGATTTCCGGGTGGTGTCAACTGTTGTGATACTTGGTCCCGTTAGTGTAGTGCGTGTTTGTGTTCGGGAGGAGGCGGTGATCTTTTCTCCGCTGGATGGCGAGATCCTGCGCCGACCTACCGTCGACTAGCGGAGTTTTCCTCTCAACCAGCTATCTCCCATCAGCGGGGCACCGCCCCAGCCGGGACAAGCTGTAAGCCCCCGACCGGTCTCTCGGCATGTGTGATAGTGTAGAGCATGTTAGTGTAAGTGTGCGTAAGGGGTGAAGATAGGACAAGGAAGATGAAGGAAAGATCGCACGCGGTCCGTGGCCCGTTTTGTTACGGTACTGCTCCGGCATTGGCCTGGTGTTAATCGGAGAAACAACAAAAAATTACATATCAGAGCAGCCGGCCGCTGGAATTCGAGATGGCGGTTGAATTCGAACTGGCTGACCAACTAGTGTCAAAAATTCTGCCACCGTCGGGAATGTAACTATAGGACCTCCCGGTCAGAGGCACTGCAGTGACATCAGTTGATGCTCTGAGCCACCTCAGCCGTTGATTATCCTTTGGAGTACAAAGGATGGAAAAGAAGACGAAACCGCCGTGAATGAAAACTGTAGTTTCTCACTATGGTCTGATTAAAATAAGTTGTGAAGCTGTAGCTTCATACAATATGAGTGTATGACTTGGTTACTTTAATAAGTATTTATTTTAAGTGTTTATTTTCGTGTCCTGGGAGCACGTACTCAATGGTACGACGCCTGTCAATGTCGCTCCCTTCCATTCGCAACAGTCAATCAGCAACTTCGTTTAACCCGTCGATGCACCGATGAAGAATATTACACTTAAACACTTAAGGGGCCTCTGAGGGCCCCCTCCTAAATTTACAACGTACAACGGAAAAGTGAGGTAATTTTTAGTAGAATTAATGATAATGGTATTTATTCTTCACGTAGTTTACAACAGCAAGACTTTGATTATCATGTAATTTTTATTTGCAATTATTCCAACTAATAAAATGTTTAGTGATCTCCTCAAATATTTCTTTCACATTTTGTACATACACACTCTTTCAGCCCATTTTGTGCGGCCATAAATAAGAACAAAAAATTATAAATCAATAGTAATAAACCAAAATATTTCTTTACATTTTTATTAATATTTAATTTGAAAAATCGCTAACCTTTCCCGTTTACTTGTGGAAATTCTATTGCTGGCTCCTATGGATACACTTTTGTGAATTTCGAAAACATTTAAGCAGTTCAATGTTCTTTTCTGTGTTTTGGGATTGTTAATCATTGATTTTGTTTCGTTTTGTAAGTTTTTCTGTAGTTCATTTAGGAAAATCAGTCACCACCAAGTGACATTTTTAGTTTTTGGGCATCTTGGTGTAATAGATATTGCATCGGTGCTGCAATATCGTTTACATTGTACGAGAGATGCATTGGTCCTGGGCACGTTTGAGGTCTTGACGTATACACTAGTCATCAACCATTTGATCCATCACATCTACTCCAATCTTTGTTTTATTATATAAGATCATTTATGGTTTCATGTTTTCAAGATTAATTAATTGCTGATTGTGATGTATGGACATGTAAATATATATATATTTCCTTTTGCTTTGGAAGACAGAGAAAAATTATTAGTATTAGCAGTCACAGTAAAAAAATGTTTTTTTATGTTTTCAGCTCATTTGGAATCTCTTTTGTGTTTTGACATGAAATTCTTAGCAGTGTAAGTTTTTTTGTAACAGGATCTCTGCGAATAAGAACATAAAAAAATATCCACAGAAATGTATTCTCCTTCCCTCAAGGGTTGGGTCCGTTCTTTCACACTTGCAGCCAAATCTTTCACCACGTCCACGTCACCACGTCCTTTGCCTACCAAAATATACACTGCAGTTGAATGCAAACCCGTTCTCCACATCACAATACCAGAATTTTTTTATGCCATATTTATCAGGTTTATTCCTCATAGACGTTGTGGAAGATCACCGCCTTTCGTTTCTCATCAAAGTGCATGCACCTTCGAATGTTTTCGAAAATACGAATATTTATTGTTCCTGTGAAAAACAGATCACTTCTTTTACTCAAAAACAAATCCCTTCTGTATATAATCAAGCTCTTTTCAATACAATTTTTCACACATATTCACTGAAGTGAGATTAGTTTTTGAAGGTCGCTACTTCCCGCACAATTTAGAGAACGTATTCACACTTGTGATAGATACAAAACTAAATTTTGTATTGAAGATCTGCCAACTCAAAAAAAGATAGTGTCGAAAAGTGAAAGTATAAAGGAATTTCACTGTCGTAGTCCATTGTCGATCGTGCAATATTTTTTATAGAAATATTTTCAACGAAGCCACAGAACAAATAGGGGGCCTTTCAGGCCCCTTAAGTGAAAAGTGCGACTACCTACAGAAAAAGCTAGATTTCTAAAAACTGATTAGTTTCCGTCTCTTCTCCTTGTAGTATTAGTAACAAAAATGATTGTTTTAAGATGTCAAGAAATATTATTAGCCACAAGCAAAACACAACAGAGTTACAGCGATGAGAAGATGTCAAGGGGCCTCCGAGGCCCCTTAAGTGCATCGACGGGTTAATCGCACCATAGTGCGCATACTTCGAATCTGTGAAACGTCATTGCGCCCTCGAAAACGGCCATGTGGAGTGAACTTACTAAAGGAAAATGAACCTAAAGGAACGCGCGTATTTCCATAATTGCAATGAAACAAGGGTGTTCCTTTCGGTTCATTTTCCCTTACTATTCTTGGGTTTTTATTTCTTGGCGCGCGAGGTCTTGTCATTCACGATGGAGTATCTAACGGTATTTCGCGTCGTTCTCGGTCGTGCCGCTACGAGACGCATGATTCGACTGTTCGATACAGTCGCGATCATGAAACTGCTAGCAGCGCGACCGAGAACGACGCTAAATACACTGAGACCAGCTGAATGTGACGTCGCCGACGCTTATAACTATTGTAATATACAAAATATTACAGAACAAACGCCGCGCGTTAATCTGGACGGACGGAGCTGTAATATACAAAAATATTACAAAAACAAACCCCGCGCTTCAATCTGGACGGTCGCGGTTTCTAGGTAACGAAGGTTGTTGACGCGCGAGAAGGGGGCCCTGGACTAGAGAGTTGAGTTGGTGGTTGACTGGCATCCTGGTGGTAGCGGCGCGTATGTAATCTGAATTATTTAAGTTGGACATCGACGCGAATAGGGAGGACAAATTGTGGAACAATAGTGCAAGAAGTGAGCAGCAAGAAAGAAGCAGACGGCTTCGGCGACGACCGGCGCGAAGACGGATTTTCGGCGCGGAAGTCAAGGGGCTACGAACTGCGGGGCCATCGTTTCACAACGCCAGACAATTCGGTACCGTGAACCTAATGCATGAAATCAAGCAAGAGAATTTTTATATTGTTAATCTCAAATTCCATTCTTAATAAACAAAAGTATTGTTGTGCCACGTTGTATGTAATTCCTTCGGAATATAAATAATTTCAGACTTCCAGGCTTCTCTGTATAGAGAGCATGAGAACCA
The DNA here is from genome assembly GCA_031308135.1 of Acheta domesticus. Taxonomy (NCBI): domain Eukaryota; kingdom Metazoa; phylum Arthropoda; class Insecta; order Orthoptera; family Gryllidae; genus Acheta; species Acheta domesticus. The sequence continues at coordinate 84,140,653 of JAHLJT010005437.1, read as the reverse complement.
AAGAACTGAGCTAGCAAATTAAAGGTAAAATAAATCATTCATTATTTTATCACACTACCTTCGGTTGTTTGACTTATTTTTTTCTTTCTTCGTCTCCTTCGTGTGCGTCGTCGTCTTTGTCTCTCTCTCTCTCTCTCTCTTCGTCGGCATGGGTACTGGAGTTTAATCAACGCAACCTACATCTAATTATGATTGACAATGATTTTGTTCCCGGCATACTCACCAAGATCGCAGCGCCACAACAGAGAAAAAAAACACGTTTTTGGAAATTTCTTAGAAATGTATGGCCGAATCTGAGAACAGATTATCGGTTCCCCATCAAGAGCCCTAGACCCGCCGAATGACACCTCGTATATCTCGATCGGTGCACGCGAAGTGGTCTAACCACAAGAGACGGAACCTCAAATCCGCACCCACCCACACGAGGAGTTAACTGGAATACTATATAGGGATATTCCATCGTGAAGGCAAGACCCCACGCGCCAAGACCCCACGCGCCAAGCCCCCACGCGCCAAGCCCCCACGCGCCAAGCCCCCACGCGCCAAGCCCCCACGCGCCAAGCCCCCACGCGCCAAGCCCCCACGCGCCAAGCCCCCACGCGCCAAGCCCCCACGCGCCAAGCCCCCACGCGCCAAGACCCCACGCGCCAAGCCCCCACGCACCAAGCCCCCACGCGCCAAGCCCCCACGCGCCAAGACCCCACGCGCCAAGACCCCACGCGCCAAGACCCCACGCGCCAAGACCCCACGCGCCAAGACCCCACGCGCCAAGACCCCACGCGCCAAGACCCCACGCGCCAAGACCCCACGCGCCAAGACCCCACGCGCCAAGACCCCACGCGCCAAGACCCCACGCGCCAAGACCCCACGCGCCAAGACCCCACGCGCCAAGACCCCACGCGCCAAGACCCCACGCGCCAAGACCCCACGCGCCAAGACCCCACGCGCCAAGACCCCACGCGCCAAGACCCCACGCGCCAAGACCCCACGCGCCAAGACCCCACGCGCCAAGCCCCCACGCGCCAAGCCCCCACGCGCCAAGACCCCACGCGCCAAGAAATGAACACCCAAGTATAAGTTCACTTCACATGGTCGGTTTTGCAGGCCAACGACGGTATGCTTCATTTCTGTAGAGATTCAAGTTGGTGCCCGAAATACGTACAAGAGATTTCGTTTCTCGCTCTTCTTTCTGCTAAAGCTCGAACTGCTCTCCCGGGACTTAAGTCCGTTTCTTGAAAAGCGAGCCCAAAAGTCTTACAAAGATCGTTTTATTTCTTAATTTTTTCCAGACCGAGTCTTATAGCACTTGTTTCGAGAGCCTCATTAATGCTTTTGCATTTTAATGGTTTTACTAACTTTCTCGGATCCTGGATTAAGAAACGTTTAAGCCGTAAGACGCAAGTTCTGTTAAAAAGCGCCACTTGATTTTTTTTTTGTATTTCCCTCGTAATTATACTGTTCTTCGTCTTTTCGATTCGTTTTCTTTTTTTAAATATTTCATGAGATGAAAGAGATGAAAATTCGTGTTAATTTAGATTAAGAATTTTTTGTATAATTTTCTTTTGTGTTTGCCTAATCGAGGGAGTAAGTATTATTGTCAGTGAAATCGTATATTTGAAGTATTTTTCATGCTTTTTATACTTGTATAAGATCTAGAGTTTATTCTAACTTGAGCATATTTGAAAAAAAGTGAAAGTGCAAATAATCAACTCTTTACAATTGACTTGCAAGTTAAATTGTAATATCTGGAAGAAAAATACCTACCCTACTTTTTGTGCTTGCTTGAAAAGAGCGAAATGTGGGAAAAGTTTAGTGAAAAAAGTTTAGAATTTTGTAGCAAGTCGAAGTTGGTCCTGTTACGAATTTGGAACACCTTACATCTGAAGCAAGTTTCATTCAATACGGTTGGTTCGTGACCTAGGGACTCGGAGGAAAGTCCAAGAGCCCAGAACCGAAAGTCCTCGGTTTGAGACTTGCGGAGTACATTCGTGTTTCCAACATATGGTTGTGGTATTTTTTATGTAATCATGTAACGAATTTGAACTATCATCCACCACATTCGTTAGCCATTCATGATTAAATTTATTCCCATTCATGATTAAATTTATTAGATTATTATTTATTATTTTGCCTGTCTCGGTGTAGTTGTCGCCAAACTTATAATGAAGTTTACAACATTGTTATAGAAGAATCGCCATTCAAGGAGATTCAAATATGGTGAAAATTTATTAATGTACGAAAGAGCAATATAAACGAAAAAATGAAAATTAAAAATGAGAAAAATAATTGTGAGAAAAAATAAAAGTATAATTAAGTTTATTTATTTATTATAGGCATGCATTTATTACTTATAATAATTTATTAAAATATACCTTTTTCATTACACACATTAACATGTCTCTCTCATATACGTTTCTTCACAAATTTTTTATATTGCATCAAATGAAAGTTATTTTTGATAACTTGAAATTTATTGTTGATAAATTTATAAATTTTCATTTTTTAAATCAAACGTACCGAATAAAATTGACATATTTTTCTAGGCAGAATTCTAATCTGCAACAAAAATTAGAGGTTACCAGTTAAAATTCCAAAGTTACCTCCGCCTCACTCCCAGCGAATATGGTGAGGATTGTAACAATTGTAACCTGCTTGATATCTGATATGTGATTACTGGTATATTGAATTTCTAATATATTTATAGTATAATAAAGTCAATCTGATATACGAATAACATACGTAAAATTTGTTATTACATTCGGTACCCTCCCCCCATTCCGAGATAAATGCATTTGGCTCTTAACCTGACCCCTCCCAAAAGAGAAGTCTGGATCCGCGCCTGGAAGTAAAACAAGGGATCATTTTGATATACGCTCTGTGAATCAAAAAATGGAAAGAATGACACTGAGACGTGGTTATGGAGCGATCGTGGATACGATGCACGAGGTATTCAGTGCTCAAGCAAATGGCGTCCACTTTGGTCATTTTGGACTTATTTCGCGTATAATATCTGCATCCAAAATTCTCTTCAGAGCTTAAAACCATCCATTATTCGAAGTTTCTTCTCATATTCTGACGTTTGCAAACAGTATGAACTCTTTAGTAATTAAATTTATTAAAATTACAAAAATTAAAATTATTAAAATTAATAATTAAAGGTGATTGTGTAAACTATTCCCTGTAATTAAATAATCTGTAGAAACTACACGTCTATTTTTTTTCTCTCGCAAGGTTGCTAATGTGACTTGATTTGTTTGTGCTGTGAACGCCTAGAACATGAATAGTAGTCGCTGGAGTTCGATCGTTTAATAATAATAATAATAATAATAATAATAATAATAATAATAATAATAATAGTAATAATAGTGAGTTTATTTATGTGGTGAAACTCGGGCCCGCTCTTCCGCCTAACCACGTGATACATAAATATATAGATAAAAATTGAACAGTACATTTAGTAAATGAAATAAAATACAACTTCGGTATGTCTTGCCGCCCATCGTAAGGTTGGATGGGGTTTGAGTGCGTGATACTTCCCAGTCAATTTGCGGGACAGCCGTTCGGCGGGCGAGCACCCACTGCGCGGGCGAGCTGCGCCGCGTCCAATCTGCGCCTGGGCTCAGGAGGCCGTGAAGGCGGGACGTGCGGCCGGTGAGCACTTCGCTCGCAGGGGGCCAAGGGCCTCTTCCCCCACCCCCACCCCGCTCGCTCCTTCCATCGCTTCCCGGACCACTCCCTCCCTTCCCGCCCCTCTCCTGCCATCTGCGTCCACTCCCACACTCTCCCCTCCCAACTCTTCAATCCGAACCCCTCCCCTCCCACCATTCGCCTCTCGCCCAACCCCTCTTGCCCCTCCCCTCTCTCCCCGCCCCTCTCGTCCATCCCCTCTCGCCTCTCCCCTCTTGCCCCTCCCCCTCATTCCCCCTCATCCCCTCCCTCTCGTCCCCTCCCGTTCATCCCGTCCTATCTCATCTCATCCCATCCCGTCCTATCTCCTCCCACTCCTGGTCTCTTTCTTCCCTTCCATTCCCCTCCCAACCCTCCAATCCCAGCCCCTCCTTCCCTTCGCGTCCATCTCACCTCATCCTCTCCCCTCCCATCTTCCTTCCAATTCCCTCCTCTCTCCTCGCATCCCCGAACGCTCCCACGTACATTCTCTACCACCCTGCCCTCCCATCTTTTTCCTTCCAATACCCTCCCATCCACTCTTGTCCCTTCCCTTCCCATCCTCTCCAATTCCAACCCCTCCGTCATCTACCATCCTAGATGCTTGATGGTAGATATTTGGAAACATCTACCATGATGTTTCCCAAAGCGTCAACATCAATCAAATCGATAATCAATCTAGAAATCAATCTGCCCTCCTTACAACCTTCCCGAACTTCGTAACAGTAATAGACGCCGTCCGATTGTGGTGCAAGAAAATGATGATTTTTTTTTAAATTGAGTTTTTATGTTGTAACTAGCCGATTGATAATGGTTATTTATCAGATGACCTATTAGACATAAAAAATGAATTGATATTTCTTTACACTTTGTTCTTAATTACTGAAAGCATTAAGCTAATTATGTTTAGATGTATGTTAGAAGAAGTTATTTTTTATTGCCTTTTTTTTCAGGAAGTACTGACTTTCATAGCCCTTTGTACAACCCAATGCAACAGATATCTCTATTAGGTCTAATTATAGTTTCCAAAGTGGAGAAAACATAGTCTTGCTTCAGCCGGATACATTTCCCCTATGTTTACTCTTCAAAAGGCGACTTATAGATAGCTGTACTCTGTTGGAAAGGAGGTTCAGTGGACTTGAGCACTGCACTGAATAGGACATGACCGGATAAAAAATTAAGAGCTGGGCTGAGTTTTGAACCCAGGTACACACAGTGTAAATTGCAAGTAATTTTATTTACTTTATCACACCCTCTCCGCTCTGCCCAGCTCCATTTTGCTTCTCAACTATCGCGTCAACTCTGAACACCGTCGTAAAGTACAGAGGTAGAAATTACATCGAACTATTGTTGTCTTGAATATCCGAACTAATTTTATAATATTAAAGTAAAGTTTGTGTTCCTCGCATGTTATTGAAATAAAATTTCACAGTATCCCAGAAATTGTTGAAGGCTTGTATGATAAAATCCGCTGTTAGGTAATCTAATAGCAGAACTTTGCAAGTATTAATATAATTGCTGGTGGTGTAGATACCTTTTTAATAATAAATAAAAGTCGCGTGTTGTCTGGTATCAAATATCAGACAACACCCGTCTTTTTTTCATTATTTACTACTAAGTCACTGAGAATCAGTAAAATATAAGTTGTGAGCTGACAGTTGGACACATTTAGCCAACGTCATCCAGTTGTTTAAATCTAGTAATCACATGATACAAATTCACTCGAACATTATCAGTGTGTGTGTGTAGGGGTCAGTCTTCCCCTGAAATTTCGATTCTTTTGAAGTATTAGACACCGTTTCTAAATTAATAAATTGAATTATCAATTAATATACACTACTAATTTAAACAAAAACCTGTTCAATTTTCTAGTTCTACAATTGAAAAAATATTCACTGTAATGGTTTATTTAATTTTTACAACTAAATCTACTACATTATTGTGTTAAATAAAGGTCGATGTTCCTTTCAAACTTAGTATAAAATACAGTTTAATACTAATGACTTAAAATACTACAAATATTTCCAGAATGTATTCTTAATTACCAGTTCTCGAGTAAATAGTTACCAGTTGTGCTTTTCTTAGAAAGACACTCTAATTTTACAAATTCTAAAAAACACTTGTGAAAAATTTATCATCTTTTGAAAATTATAATTAACATCATGATTCTTAGATTTCTAACAAAATTAGCCCATAAAAAGTCATCTCTGGACGTTTGAAGTCCTCCCCCTCCTTTTGGTGTTTCTAGAGTTAAGTTTCTCCATTTCATTCAGCTGTGCCTTTTTCTTCTCCCCAGTTCGCAATATCCAACTTTATATTTTCATTTTTGTTACAACTTCTCGTCCGTTTCTTTGACTTCTCTTTTATTATTTTTATGATGTTGACTCTGTTCATTTCCCGTCTCCCCGTCTCATATGCGCAGTGCTGAATGTTTTACGTTTCTCTTGGCATTTTCGTCCACGTTCTCGTCCTCCGTCGTTTCGTCCTCTCGTCCCCGTCGCCATTCCGAACACCCTTCGTAGTGTCGCGTCGTCTCCCCCTATGCCAGGGCTGTCCAACTGTCTGCGGGCCGCATGCGGCCCGCCGGATCTTTTTGTGCGGCCCGCGACTGCACTGAAAAATTGTATTCCACCAAACAAATACAATACAATGGCACAATTTATCTTAATTTTTATTTAATGAGTAGCGGAACCCGGCAGACATTGTTCTGCCATTGATCTCCCTCACTCTCCATCTCTCCGTCTCTCTCCCCGTCTCTCCCCCTCTCTCCGTCTTTCTCTCTCTCTCTCTCTCTCTCTCTCTCTCTCTCTCTCTCTCTCTCTTTCTCATTCACATTTAGTTACAGATTCTCCACGTTTCTGTACAGATGGGGTACCAGCGCCAGACCAGCAAAAATGCAATACAATGTTCAAGAAATTCCTTTCTCCTTCCCTCTCCCATTCTCTCCCTCTCCCTACTCTCTCTCTCTGTCCCTATCTCACTCTATCTCGCTGTGTGTGTCTCTCTCTGTCTGTCTTCTCTGTCCCTCTCCTCTGTCCCTCTCATTCACATTTACTTGCTGATTCTGCACGTCTCTGAGCAGGTGGAGTAATATCGAAAAGCGTTGGACCAGCAAAAATGCAATAGAATGCTCAAAAAGATCTCATCCTTTAGATAACGGTATAAAAAAAACGTTTCTTTGAGGCTTTTGGCCTCAAAATTTCATGCCCAAGAACGCTTTGTTTAGGAGTTATTTAATGACATAGATTACCGAGTATACCGGGTTGCATTTGCGTGAATATTTAGCTCTTTATTCTTCAGCGCCATGTAGCGCCATTTTTTCCTTATTTTATTAGTTATTCTGTTATTCGGGGCGGAAATGAATCCAACAAATCAAAGATAATTAAAATTGGTCCAGCCGTTCTTGAGTTATAAACTGTGTAACAAACACAACTTTGTTTTATATATAGATATATTAATTTTCTCGTTGTATGTACATTCATCACTAAGTATGTTGAATAAAAGTCGTAACTAATGTATATTTGTTTCAGTATAATCTCAGTAGTTAGGGTAAAAACCATCTTAAATGACGGTGCTGCCCGCGGCTTCACTAGAGTTTGATATGTGGCCCATAAGCCCTTCTAAGTTGGACAGCCCTGCCGTATGCCAACGCCTCTCGTCATTTAGGACGCCGCTGCCATAGACCAAGGAGGCAGATCCATACTCTCTCCCACTGCCACGAAAGTACCGGCAGTGTATAAGCGAGTCTGGCAGTTCGAGGCGCTGTTGCCACGCATTACCACACACATGGCACCACCTACATAGCAGATTCATGACATCTCAAAACATTAACACTAAGGTTGGAAAAAACGTTTGTTTGTTTTTTTAGAATAACCCAACTCACTCGGTTTATTTGGGTTTTATTGTTTTTGGAGGGAGGTTAATTGAAAAAAATAAATTTCTAAACAAATAACAAGAAAAGAAAAATTAAGACAAGGCAGAGAAATTAGCCAAAATTTTGCAAGATTGGGAGGGAAAGAGGCTGGAGGGGAAAGGGAGACGAGGAACGGGACAGAAGGTTGTGGAGGAAATGAGGAAGTGGCAGTGACAGAAAAAGACATGAGGGGGAGGGGGAGTGGAGAGGCTCATCCTGGCAGAAAAGGAGGCGAAGAGAAGAAGGATGGTGTAGGAAGTAAGGGAACGTGACACTTGCTCGAAGTAAAAAAGGAAGTGCAGTGGGGAGTCGTCTGGGGGCGAGACGGGAGTGGGGGTGGGGATGGGGAAACGGGGAGGGGTTGGGGGCATAGAAACCTCCCCCCCCCGATCACGCCCACCCCTCAGCCCTTGGAGAGGCTGATCGTGGTAGAAAAGGAGGCGAAGAGAAGAGGGATGGTGTAAAGAGGGGGAAGTAAGGGAACGTTTACACTTGCTCGAAGTAAGAAAGGAAGTGCGGTGGGGGAGTCGTGTGGGGGCGAGAGGGGAGTGGGGACGGGTAAACGGGGAACCCCCTCCCCGGGCCACCCCCGGGCGGCACAGAAACCTCCCCTCCCCCCCAGCCCTCGTCAATTCCGCCCGTCGGCAATGAGGCGTCGAAATCCTCCGGCGGGAGGGAGGGAGGGGCGCGGGCCGGAGGCTGGTAATCGCGAGGAGGCAGTAACCGGCCCTTACGAGCAGCGAAGGGCGCCGCCCACGGAAGGGCCGGCGAGGGGCTGGCGTTGGCGGATAAGGCCGCGAACGCGACGCTGCCAGGGCGGTGCTCCGAGAAATGAGCAGGTCGTCTCGAATTTGTAGGCGACGGTCCCTGGCGTCTACAGGATGTCCCGGAAGCATGTTTTGAAATTGCACTAGACTTGTGCATGGGACTTATTTTAGAGCTGCCTGATTGGACATTGGGGCGGCGCACGAAACGCAAGCGACACATTTCTCTGTGACACATTCTCTTTGAAGAGACAGACAGCTTGTGCATTCGAAAAGTGTAGTGGCAGGGCGCTTGTGAGAATATTAATGAGGTTTATGAAAGTTGGTTAATGTAAAAGAGAGTTTGGGACTGAATTTCAACTGCGAGGTGTGAAATAAATGAGAGTTAACTTGCAACCCGTTTTGTAAACATGGAAGTCAAAAGAGAAGAATAAAAGTAATTGCTTTTACTAATATCTGTCGAAATTTGTTCCCCCCACAAAATATCATAAAATTGTTTTTCTTCCTTGAAATATCAATTACCTATCCTAAATTCTTTAAAAAAGTATGAGAAGCCCTTAATAAGTCTGTAATTTTGCACTAATAAACTGCCCCAAAATCTTTCAATTAAGGATTACCATTACATTCGGATTACATAAATTACACGTTTTATTACTGTTTGGTGCCTCTAATTGTTCTTTCATAAACCTCACTAATATTCTCACAAGCGCCCTGCCACTACTCTTTTCGAACGCACAAGCTGTCTGTCTCTTCAAAGAGAACGTGTCACAGAGAAATGTGTCGCTTGCGTTTCGTGCGCCGCCCCAGTGTCCAATGAGGGAGTTCTAAAATAAGTCCCATGCATAAGTCCAGTGCAAATTCAAAACATGCGTCCCGGAAAGGAAGGAGACTCACGCCCGACATTGTTTGGCAGTATTCCGTTACCGGGAGCGTCAACAGCGGTAGTACTTTGTCCCGTAAGTGTAGTGCACACTATATCCTCAGAGGTAGCTGTGCTTATCTCCGGCTGGAATGTGAGATCTAGCGCTGACCTATACGTTGGTTTTGAAGGGGTTCCCGTCTCAAAGTATCTCCGCCGTCGAGGCCTACCTCAAGCCTGGAGAAGCTCTTGAATGATCTCCTGAAATGTGTGGCATTGTAGTGCATGTAACTCTGTGTGTGTGTGTGTGTGTGTGTGTGAGTAAACGCAGAGGATAGGAAGTACATCGCGCGGTTCGTGTCCCGTTTGTTGGGGATCGGGGCCTCGCGTCGTATTCACCTTAGATACGGCGGAAAACTTCCGATCAGTGCAGCCGGCCGCTGCAATTCTGCTCCGAACAGCGTCCTCACTTCTATTTAGCTATCTTCCTTGTTCCGAAAGTCCGCAACCGTCGAACATACGGAACGAAATTCCATGTTTTAAGCGAATGTATTTTCGTAAATCACCATTCCTATTCAATCATGGGAAATAAGGCGTTTTAATTTCGATACTTGTGGAATTTCCTGTTCAAAGAAGTCATATGTCATTGCATTGGATACTAGGAAGCTAACGGAATCTATTTTCTCTCAATTTTAATATATTTCTCGTAATTCAGTCCAAGACGTATTAGAATATATCAATCATTCACATTTGAAAAAATATTTCTGAAAATTGGATTGAATAATTTCACCGGAGAATAAGATGTGTTTTTAATTTTAATTTGACTTATATAGCTAGTGTCGTTGGATAGATACCTACCAACGTCCATAATCGGTTTATTGTCAACGTAAATTGAATATAGATAAGCGTCCGTGTAGAAGTGGCCTGAAGATTGTTGCAATTCTTTGGAGTAGTTGTAATTGTTAGAGTCCGTGTATCGTCTCCCTCAACCTTAGGTCCCATCGTCGGAACCCATCATATACACAGACTCCAGTATTTTTTCCGTCATCTCTCTGGGCACACAGACTATATTGTTTCATCTTTTTTAATTTAATTTGCCTCGTGAATTTTCCGTTTGATCCATCCTTCGCACATTCCTATTTTAGTATTGTTTGTGCTTGACCTCTCATCCAAGTCGTCAGACAACTCCATTTTTTGCGCTCCTCAACTTCCTCATGATCGCCTCTTTGGTGGTTTCGCCTTCAAGTTCGATGTTTTCTCATCCCTTCGTCTGTCGTCCATTTCATCATTTCTTTCATATTTCTTTACGTCTGTCTGTCTTGACCGTAATTTCGCTTGGGTCGTCCCTCTGTCGCGTGTCTTCGTGGCGCCTTTCGCCCGCTGGGCGAGTGCCCCGTCCGTCGCGGGCGCCGCGCGTCGCTCGCGAGAAGGCAGTCGCCCTTAGAGGCGCGTCTGGGGCTTATCTCTACCGAGTGCCTCGCGCCCCGCCCCGTCCTCCCCCGCCTCGCCCCGCCCCAACCCGCCCCCGGCCTCGCTTCGATCCGACCCGCACCTCTCTCTCTCTCATCTCTCTCTCTCTTTCGCCTATGAACTGCCTCTGCTCGCCCCGACCCGCTCTGACTGTCCGTTGCTGCTCTACCCAAACAATCTCCTTCCACCCGCCCCGCCTCTCCCAGTCTCATTACGCTCTGTCCCGTCCCACCTACGCCTCTCCGCTCCGCCTGTCGGTCTCGCACTACTCTCCGACCCTCTCCCTTCGAACATCTGCCCTTCCCACCCTCTCTCCCTCCGACCCACTGTCCCTCCGACCTTCTCTCCCTCCGACGCTCTCTTCCTCCGACCCTTTCTCTTTCCGACCCTCTCTCCATCCCACCCACTCTCCCTCCGACCCTCTCTTCCTCCGACTTTCTCTCCCTCCGACCCGCTCTCCCTCTAACCCCCATTCGCGCCGCCCAGCCTCGCCAGCCTCGCTCTGCACCGTCCTTCTCTATTCCTCTCCTCTCTTCACTCGCATGCTCCCGCCTCCACCTCGCCCTGCTCCACCCTCCCCGCCCCGCCCCTCCCCGCTCCCCGTCCCCCTGCTCCATCCTCCCCTCCCTGCTTATCCCGCCTCGCCCCGTTCTGCTCTGCTCCACCCGCAGCGCTCTAAACTGTCTCACCCTGTTCCTCCCCTCTTCGCCCCGCCGCGCCCCGCCGCGCCCCCGCCGCGCCCCGCCGCGCCCCCGCCGCGCCCGGCCGCGCCCCGCCGCGCCCCCCTCCCCTCCCCGCTCCCAGTCGACTGCTCCATCCTCCCCGCTCTGCCCCGTCCCGTTCTGCTCTGCTCTGTTCCACCCGCACCGCTATAAACTCTCACCCGGTGTACAGCTCCACCCTCCCCTCCCCTCCCCGCCCTGCTGATCCGTCGCGGGTCGCCAATAGAGCGCTCCGACTGTTTACGCACCCCCTCCCCTCCCCTCTACGCCTCGGGGGAGGGGCAGATAATCCCGTGGAATCGGCGTCTCCACACCCACGCCACGCGCACTTTATCCGGGTCCTTCCCTCGCCAGCGCGTCTAGACTGTGGCGCTGCCCCACGCCTCTCTGCGTGGCACTCTCTCGGACGCCCTCGTCGGCCGCGTCATAGTTTCGAGTCCCGACGGCGGCAGGATTTCCAACACTAGTTTGTCAGCTAGATCGAATTCAGTCGCTCTCTGGAGGAGAATTCTTGCGGCCGGCTGCTCTAATCAGTGGTTTTGCGAGGTTTCTACGCTGAATGCAAGGGGAATGCCGGAGCAGTACCCTAACAAACGGGCCACGGACCGCGCGCGATCTTTCCTTCCTCTTCCTTGTCCTGCCCTCTTACACACACACACTAACAGGCACTACACTACCATATATGCCGGGAGACCGGTCGGGAGTTGACAGCTTGTCCCGGCTGGGGCGGTGCCCTGCTGGTGGGAGATATCTGGATGAGGGGAACCCGCCTGTTGTCGACGGTAGGTCGGCGCCAAATCTCGCCATGCAGCGGCGAAAACATCATCGCCACCTCCCGAGGGAGAAAAACACGCACCACACTTACGGGACTAATGACCTAAGTCGTTGACGCTCCCGGAAACATGAATTAATTAATCAGCCGCGTCAGACGAACGTCAAGGACACGACGGCGACGCTTTCTTCGTTCAGGAAGATTACTACAGAGCAGGGCTTTTCACTCTTTTTCCGTCCACGGCTCCTTTGACCGAAACGAAATTTCCCGCAGCTCCTCTGAAAACAGTGTTTCAAATAGAAGGGTTAATATAGGCCTACTGGAGATTCAACATAAATGAGTAACTGATAAAATAGGCTATTTTATTTACCCGTTCTAATTAGGTATTAAAATAACACGTAACACTTTTGGTGTCGCCGTCGCGCTCTCGCGTGAGCACGGGAACTCTTGATCTGCGTGGGTAGAAAGATTAAATATCCCCGGCCACGAAGCGCGCTAGGGATGTACGTCGAGGCTAAAAAAAGCTTATTGGTAAAGAACTTGGTAGGTTCAATTAACCCACAATTAATTAAAAAAATAAATCATATGTAATATTACCAATAACATGTCATATGATAGTACAAAATTATTTTCTAAACATAAATGACGCAAGGATTAAAGTAAATCAGAAAATACTTTTTAATAAATCACCACGACGCCTCTATTATATTGCCGCGACGCACAGTTTGAAAATGCTTGCGTTAGAGGAAATTATATGCAAGAGGCAGCAAAATCCGTTCCACCTCCTCTCTCATTCTAAAGTCAAATTTCTCGTTGGAAATGATTCTTATGCTTGTTTTGTTTTCTTTGTTTCAGGTAAGTTCCTGTCAACGCTACGATATCCGCTGCCGTCGCCTTTCTATGAGGCTGGTCTACACGGTCAGGTATCTAATAAACTGCACTGTCGGAAACGCCATAAAATATAATGTAGATTGGTTCAGGCGAAATTACGTTCCAGATTACGTTGGTCATTGTGAATTTTTACGTGTAAATTTGACGGCATTCCTTTGCGTGTAAGTTAACATTGTGGACGAGGCTTAACCCATTAATGCCCAGCATATGATACATCATACGCTAATTTCTGGTCAACTCAATTTTGCTTCATTTGCAATACTTTGAGAATTTTAGTTCTTCAGTACACTGTAGACATCGTAAAACGAAACATACAAGCAATATTTTTCATTCTTGAATGCCAGATGTTGGTTTAGCCGTGATCGGTAAGTCATTGTACATTTCTGGTCAGGGTGTTCACATGACTTGGGTCGGTTCGAATCTTCATCTAAAACCCGTGCTTAGCTGCTATAAGCTGTGGTTAAGTCGGAGGGAGAGGCCGATGTAAAACAAACTTAAGGAGCGCTCTAGTAGTATAATTTAGCCACATAACAATTGAATAGCACTAAAAGTTGCAAAAACATGCTACGAGAGGTCTGCAACGGCTCCTGTGCGGGCACGAACGCGACAACAATGAGCGTGCGCTATGTGTTGTATGTGTTTCTGGGGCAGTAATGTGTCAACCCGAGAGAGGTGGCGCGGGGTCTCATGTGACCCCAGCGTATCTTTGCTTAGCTGCAGTTGTCTAATTTAGCGAGTCTCAAGCTTTACATTTTACATACCTTTCACCACATTCTTTAGCTTTTGTCTTGAAGATTTTCAAAATTTTATATGTTTATTCATTTATAAATATTTGTGAAACCGATACAAACTTCTTAAATTTCGTACTTTTTGTAAGTTGTGTTGATTGGGCTTGAAGTATTTTCAATAAATTGTCTATTTTTTTTGTGAGACAATGTTGGAAAATGAAACTTACTGAATTTTCTGAATCCTTTGTCGTCGAAATATTCAGGAAAATGTAAATGTAAATGGAGCCACTGCATAATATGAAAGATAAATGATAATTTTCCCCTTTTATTTGTTTCAATTCCTCATTTGCATGTTTATTTATAATAGTGTATTAAGTTAATTCGACCTTATAAATGATTGATTATTATTAAAATAACTAATTTCC